>CAUYLG010019796.1:0-133590 GCA_963573385.1 Cacajao melanocephalus
CTGTGCTTTCACTGGGAGCTACAATCCTGGGCTGTTGTTAATCAGCCATTTTGGATCTCTCCGCCCGGTGATGAAGTTTTTTCTGTTTCTTAGTTTTCCTTTGGCGGACGCCCCTTCCCCGCACAGCTGGACCTTCCTGGTCCAGCTGTGCTTACTGTGAAACTCTCAGTCCTCAGCGCTTCCAATTGCTGTTCTCCTTGTGGGGACGGGACCAGCCGAGCCGGAGTCGTCCCGTATACTCCGCGCCGAGAAGCGCCGTGCTGGGGCGCCGGCAAAATAGCCGCCCCGGCCAAAAAAGTCGCGCTGGCGACCCGTGTGGCTCCTCCGCCGGGAATCTCTTAGTCTGTGGGCAACAAAAATTCGTCTGAAAGTGTGGCGTCCACTCGCTCTCTGCGCTTTCACTGGGAGCTACAATCCTGAGCTGTTGTTAATCAGCCATCTTGGATCTCTCCCTCTATTCTTTCTAAACATAATTTAAAGCTTGTATTAGTTTTATTGTATTCTAATCTATGGATATGTAATAATGTAATCATTCTTTTGTTATTTGATATTGATCCTGCTTCTGAAATTTTACTATTAAAGAAAGCATTATAATATTGTTTTGAAAACATTTAAGTAATTATTTGTCCAAGGTCCGATTATTATGATTTTTAAGGATAGACTACCAAAAAATATATATATAAATATTGCCATGCCAAATCCAAAGAGTTTACACCGGTTCTCACTACAACTAAAATACCATTTCACTATACCTCACAAAAATTTAATTTAAGGAAGTAATCCATTTTAATATGCAAACATGGATTTTCCTTGTTTTAATTTGCATTTCTTATGAGACCAGTGAGTTTAGACATGCTTTCATATATTTATTAACCATTATATTTTCTTTTATGTGACCACCTGTTTTTGTTTCTTCTTTATTATGGGTTCTTTATATTGTTTCTCATTTTCAATATTATACTGTTATTCTTTGGCTTTTGATTACATTATTCTTTTTAGCATACTTTATATTTACAAAAATTTATGTTACCAAATCTTTTCATCTTCCTTTATAATTTTTTATTACTTTATGTTTATCTAACACCCATAACCTGTGATCATGTAAATACAGACTTTTAAAATTTGAAATGCTGCCTTATTCAATCATATATATTACATATTATATATGACATAAAAATATTTAGCATTTTCCAACATTATATTTTAGAAATCTCATATTAAGAGTTATCTATTTCATCTAGTGACTATATAACAATTTAATCATTTTAATAATTTAATAATTTTTCATACTGATAGATATTTTTAAGATTTATAGGATTTCTATTTTTTTAGAAAATAGAAATCAGGTGCAGTGGGCATCTTTTCTCTTAGTTCTGTTCTCATATTTTGGACTGGTTTCTTCTGATGGTTTTCTACATAAGATAAACTCTGGTCAGAGGTTAGGGGACCTCAAATCACAAGGTTGGGGGCATTTCCCAGTTTTCGTTTCACTGGATTCGTCAGTCTTCTGTGCCCTGTGTCCAGAACACATTGTGTTTAATTGTTCTTTATAACACAATAGAGTATCTGGCTGGGCAAGTCTCCTCTCTGCAAAGTACAATAATATAAAACAAAAATAGAACTCTTATTTTTCCAAATATTCTTGGCTTATTTTACTTATTGATTCATCCAAATGAATTTAGAATCACCTTGTCATGTTTCAAAATTTCTTACATCCCCTCCCCATAAAGCAACTAATTCAAAGTTATACATTCATTTGAAAATAATGGAATTTTTTTCAATATCCAGTTTTCATTTTTGGTTACATGGTTTGTCTCTCTTTTTATTCCATTCTCTGCATTCCTTCATAAAGTTGTAAAGTTTTCTTCATATTGGCCCTACATGTTTTTAATTAACCTTATTCCTATGAATATTCACTTTTGGTGCTATTGTAAGTAAAGACATGTTGCACACAGCATCTCTCTTCAGATTGGCATGACTGAACAGGGTAACCTTGAGATATATGTGTAATTTGCCTAAGTGCGTGTATAGTTGCTAGTTGAGGCCCTAAAATTCTTCAGACTACAAAGAAAATATACTTTATAAGCTTCGTTATTAGAAGAGTGTGATATGAGTAGTGATAAATACCTATGGGGGTATTTGGGATCTAAATAGAAAAGCTCTGCCCTTAATAGCTATGTGGCTTTTGGAAGTTGCGTTTAACCTTTGTGACCAGTGCTCCACCAGTCAGAAAGGATACGAGATGCTAAATCCTGCCTTTCCCTCCTGGCTGAATGTCGTTCTTCTTAGCCTGGAGCACAGTAAGTGCTTAATAAATACTAGCTATAAAATTAATAATAAAACAGCTTACAATAAGAGAAGATAATTGGAATAAATGACTGTCCTTGTCAATTTGGTAGTAAATGGTACATAGCATCACTTTGAAACTAAGCAAGTTAGGGACCATCTGAATTTTTTTCAACATTCAAATCCCATTTCCTCATAGTCAGAGTTCGTATTTCTAACCTGCTTTTCCAGCAATCAGCATATGGCTTATTATTATGCTTGCTAAAACTACTATTTTTAGAGAAAAAATATTTCTGGCTTGATGTTAACAAAAATGAAATTCAAAAGTCCATAAACTAAAGATTGCGTTGTATCAGATCATGTGTATTTTAGCAGACGTGATGTAAACGTTGAGACAAATTCTTGAACGTTGCAGAGGGACCATGGCCAGAAATGGGAGGCACCAAAAGAGTATTAAAGGAAGTGTTAGTCCTGCTCAGAAGATAAAGGTCTCATGTCACCCTGGTGTTCCCAGAAAAGGGTTCCTGGAGGAGATAGGATGGAAGAATCTTGAAGAATGGTTTGAATTGGCAAGTAAGAAAGTGAAACAGATCTTTCTGGAAGGAAGAACTATTGGATCAAAGCTGAGATCGTATGTTTGGAGAGTAGTTAGTTGATCTGCTAGAATAGGGTTTCTTAACCTTTACAGTTTTGACATTTTGGGCTGGATAATTGTCCTTTGCATCCTAAGATGCAAAGATTCCTGGTTTCTACTCAGTGAGTGCCTCCTGCACCCCTCCAGTTGTGAGAACCCCAAAATGTCTGCAGACATTGCTGAATGTGCTCTGAGGCACAAAATATTTTGCCTCTCACTCCCAGCAACTGTGTTAGAAAGTAAAAGAAGTTTGCATTGACGAACATTAGAGAAATAAAGCAGGGATATAGACCAGATTCAGATCGCAAAGTACTTCACATGCCAGGTAAGTGGTTTGGACTTGTGTTTCTTGGTAATAGAGGGCATTCATCTTTTGTGCAAGAGAATGGCATGATATTCATGTTTTTGAAGATTTGTTAACATTTGGCGCTTTCTTGTGATGCTTAAGTGCATTTATATGCAACTGTCCGTCAATAGAGGAGCACTGACTTATGACAGATGCAAATCTTCTAAAGCATCTTGATCTCAAGTTTTATTCTCCAGTGAAGAAGTATAAAATTGTACACTTTATATGTGTGTACCAAATTTACATTTTTGAAACCATACATTTTTAATTGAAAACAACAGCATTAAACATTTAAAAAAAATTAAACTGAAGAAAATCATTTTAAAACAATACTTTTTTCTTTCATTGCCCTCTTTTAAGATTTGTACACATGAAAATAATTTCTCTCAAAATTTCAGTTAGATTGTATGACTATTACATCTTTTTAAAAAATGTACAGCTAACATAAACAGTGTGCTGGATGTGTACATAGTATTCATAAAGATCATTTTGGTAGTGGCAGAATATTTCACTGAGTTGATACACTCTCATTTATAGTAATGAGTTATAGAAAAGTTAGAATGGGAAGAACTGTGAGAGATTATCTGGTCTAGTGATTTCTCCAGCAGTGCTCTTGGAAGCTTTATGTGTAGTCTGATGCATTGCCTAAGGGACTACATTAGGTATAGAGAATGCTGTGGGATGCTTAGTAATCAAGTTTTTATACCCTTCATTTTTGCTCCAGCCAGAAGTACTCAGATTCTTAGTTTTATATTTAGACTTCTGTATAAGTATTTTTTTAATGACAGAAGACCATTCATTAAAGAAGCAAATAGAAATATTTAGAAAATCTTTGATTTAGACTGGCCTTTTCATTTCACACAAGCCGCATATGGGTATAACAGTGTCCAGGTTATCTTTCCTCAATGCTCACGCCACCCTGAAATGTCTAATTCCATAGTGTAGACACTGCTTGAATAGTTAAAATCTGCCAAACTACCCAAACCATTGTTTTAGGAGGATGCCACCTGGTGACCCATTGGTCTATCATTGGGCTCATCCTGATTTGGTGAGAAGATAACTGGCCACACTCACATGAACATGATTTTGGCAAGTTTGGTGCTAATGCATTGGACTGGAAGAAATAGAGCCCTTCATTTACTTGGTGGTGAATGGCACTGAGAATCTTTCACTCCCACTGTAGCCTGTTTTGTTCTCAAAGGGATGCCTAAAATAGATTCTTCAAGTAGTTAGGCTTTTTCAGCTGTCAGTGTATTGCTTTTCAAAGGCAGTGGTCTTCTTCCTCTATACGTGTCTGTATTTCTGAATGTAGCATATTCTACCACCTCAATCCCCATTGCTTACAAATGCAATGAGGGACAAAATTCTTATTTAGGAATCCCCAAATATTTCCAAACCAGTACACATTCTCCTCTTTTAGGCATCTCACCTGCATCTGCTCTTTGAAAAGACAGACTGGATGATGGATTAGGAGCTTGTCCTGCCTCCTCTCCTCTCCCCGCTGGCCAGCCATGTCATATTCAGACACTCTCCAACCTTTTCCCCTAACAGTGTGTTGAAGAGAGCTGTCAAGTAATTTGGGCAGAACTGTGCACAGTGGAGGCAGAGAGAGAGGGAACCCCTGGGGGATCCCAGCTCTGCAGACTTAGCATTTTAGATGGATGCAAGGAAAGTGAAGCATTGAAAAGGTCAGACCCGGGGACCAGTCTGATCTATAAAAGGCACCACAGTGTGCAATAATTGCCAAAGACTGGGCTAAAAGCGCTAGGGGATTTAAAATCGGATGGCCACGCACTTCTCCAAGTGACACTCAGGAGGTCTGAGATCCCGTCCTGCTTCCTAACATTTCTTAACATCGCTGTCTTCATTTAACAAGTGTCCTGGAAAGATGTGACAGTGAAATAGAACAAATGGAGTTAGGCTATATGACTGTTTTCCACTTTTAAAGAAAGGGAGATTTAGAACATGAAATCATGTTCTAAATCGTAATTGAGGGAGACATACCTTCATTTTTTTTTCTTTTTAAAAAATGAGATTTTTAAAGGATTTTTCCAGAACTGAGAGAAACTCAGGAATAAGAAGAAGAAGAAAGAAAAAGTTTATGGACTCTGAAGTGTAATGGAAAGAGCATTGGAATAGGAGGAAGGGCTTCTGGTTGCTAATTCTATGTCTGCCAGTGGGCAGCCAGGCCGTGGGGCACTAGTAGGATTTCTCTGGCTTTTCTGCCTCCTCATCTGTAAAATTCAAAGGGGTGATGACTAAGGGAGAACTGGCAGTGAATACCTGAGGTGCTTGCTAAAAATGCAGACTCTAGATAGAAGGAATAAATGCAGTTTTTGATAGCAGAGTAGAATAACTATACTTAAAAAATGTATTGTGCTTGTGTGAGGGATGCCCTAAATATCCTAATTCAAACAATATGCATCATATACATGTAAAAAATTATTTACCTCACAACGTTGCACAAATAAAAATAAATTTTAAAAATGCGGATTCTTGGGCTTCACCTGGAAACCCCTGATCTGGATCTCTGGACCTGGGCCTCAGGAATCTCCATCTGAACACGCTCTCCTGGTAATGCCTTTGTACACTAGATTTTGAGAACCAGGGGAGGTAGTTAAGAGGTCATTTTGAAAACCAGGGAGACAAATTAGTGGAGTCCCAGGTGTTCCCCTTTGAGTAGTACAGATTGGTTTCCCCTTATCAAAAACCCCCTCCTTTCTCCACAGTGCTCGAAATACACAGTGAAAGGGTTGTTGCAACCAATGAAGACATTGCCATCTCCAGGCATCTTTTCAAAATGCATACAGTCCCTGCTAAATGAGATAATATACTTCAGTGTGCTTTGCAAGCTGCAAAGGATCTTTAAAATGCTTTGTAACTATAAAATGCTATATTGTTCTTAGTCTTTATTAAAATAATGCCTGTAGTTTTTATTAACATTATGATTTTACCTATGCCTGTTTAGATGTACTTACTGACGAATTCCATTGAAGAGACACTTTTGAGTCCTCACTCTTTGTGCAGTGTCTACGTACAAAGGGATACAAAGGACAGTAGGTATGGGTTGTTGCAATTTCTAACTCTAAGGTAATAAATTATGCAGTCAAGCCCATTGCCATGTGACTTTCAGTGTTTTTCAACTCTATGCAGTATGCACTTCCCCATCGCTTGACTTGGGCTCATCCATGTGACTTGCTTTGGCTGAGTATAGCAAATGTGACTCAAGGAGAAGCTCTGCCATTGCATTGTAGCTGTGGCCCCTCACTCCAGGCCCCACAATGAACTCATAAAGCAACCTGAGCCTTCCCCTCTATGGGATGCCAGGTTCTGCTAGATTCATAGCATGAAGCAGAGCCTTCCATTGAGCCCAACCTAGAAAAGCTGATCCCAGGTGGCTCTTAGATGTATCAGCAAAATACTTAACTGTTGCTTTAAGCTGCTGAATGTTGAGGTAGTTTATTATGCAGCAAAAGCTGAACTGATACAGTTGGACAAAGCCAAGTTGAGACAAATGGACAAATGGCTGATACTAAGGATGATTGTTAGGTACCAGGAGACAGGTACAGCCTGTGATAGAGGTGTCAGAGGAGTGGCATCAGTAACGTGTTCATGGAGGAATTGGCATCTGAGGGAAGTTTGAAAGATGGTTTCAATTTCAACAGGCAAGCATGTGTGCACGCTTGTGGATCCTCTGACATGGTGGGTAATGGCAGACATTTCAGCTACAGGAAGGAGAAAGAGGAGAGTTCCCAAAACAGGAAAGCATGAGGTATGTGTAGGAAATTGTTAGTAGGTCAGTCTGTCAGGAAATTCAGATTCTATGGTTGGAGAGAGAGACCGATAAGCCTAGAAAAGAAGATTAAAGTGATAACTTAGAGGCTTTAAATGCCAGGCTAAAGATTTTGCAGTTAATACAGTGCACCTTTAAAGGGCTCCATTCAGGGCAGAGCATGCTCAGGACTGGTCTTTAGGAAGCTCATTTTTGCAGCAGGGTGAAGGGCAAATTAAGGAAGAGCTGGGGACCAGATGGCCAATTAAAAGGCTATTTATTACTGGGGGCAGTGAGTCCTGGAAAGAGGAGATGGAAATCCAGGGAATTCTAGAAGATGTGGTTTGCAATTTTAAAAAGTTTTTTGAAAAGTATAGAAAATAAATTCAAATTCTTTTGCAATCCTCAAATGTGTAATATCTAGAAACTAGAGTTCTACTTGGAAATAAATTCACAAGTTATGGTGGCCACCAACTTATAGACTTTACAAATAATTTTTTTTTTAACAAGGGCTCAAATTCAGCATAATATTTACACATTTGTCAGAAAGCTGTGCTCTGGACTTAGGTATCAGTTCTCCCAGGGTAAGAAAGCACTGAAGAAAGTTCTCTGAGTAGTTTATTTTTTTACTTTTGGGAGGTGAGATAGGGTGAGAGAGATGTTGTAAGTGGTGTTCCATTTTTTAAGTAGAGAATGGGTGACAGAGCGAGACCCTATCTCAAAAAAAAAAAAAAAAAAAAAGAAGGGAAAAAAAGAGTTGTGTGCCGGAGGTTTAGGAGCTCTCAGGAGCAACACCGCCTTTGAGGAGTGAGGGATACGACACAGGTGGAGAGAGAGGCTGCCTGTGATGCAGCTGTAGCAGCTGATCTTACGGCACTTGTGTAGCTGGCATGGCCCTTCAGAAATGTCCAGCCTTGAACCAAAGGTTTGGGTTTTTATATCTACACAGTGACTAACCATGAGATGTGGGCTGCCACCAGGGGAGGGTTGTGACCCTAGTGAGGTGGCTGTTATTAGCTGCGGCAGATTCCCAGAGAGTGACTCAGCTGAGAGCCAGGAGCCACCCACACCTCAACACTTAGGAGAAATTCCTGGGACAGAGGGGGATCCAGGTGGTATCAGTCTTCAGAGAGTTTATTCCAAATCCTTGTTATTTTCCTAAGAGGCAAAATTAATTTTGATAATAATGGTGGTAAATAACAATGAAATAATACATGAATAGCAATGACAGTAAGAAGTGCTTGTTGATTGAGGGTTTATGTTATGTCAAGCAATGTACTAAGTCCACAGCATGTATTACTGCAATTATATTTTAAGAAGCATGCAGGTAGAATACTGTAATGGCCCAACATAAGGGGTTGGCCGCAGACTGTGTAGGTCTGAACCACTTATTAGCTGTGTGTCTTGGGCACACAGTGCCTCAGTTTCTTCATTCAAAACATGGTATTCTATTAACAACAGCAGTCTGTCTCCTAGGGTTGTGTTATACAAATTAGAAAATAGTGGAGCTGCTTTGTGAGCTAGAAAGTGGTAGAGCTGGGCCGGGTGTGGTGGCTCATGCCTGTAATCCCAGCACTTTAGGAGGCCGAGGCAAGTGAATCACGAGGTCAGGAGATCGAAACCATCCCTGCCAACATGGTGAAATCCCGTCTCTACTAAAATACAAAAAAATTTAGCCAGGCATAGTGGCACATGCCTGTAGTCCCAGCTACTCAGGAGGCTGAGGCAGGGAAATCACTTGAACCTGGGTGGCGGAGGTTGCAGTAAGCCGAGATGGTGCCACTGCACTCTAGCCGGGGCAACAGAGCAAGACTCCATCTCAAAAAAAAAAAAAAAAAAAAAAAGTGGTAGAGCTGTTCTTTCTGGGTTCAAAGCCCATGTTGTCAAATTTAACTTTTGGTGTTTATGGGATGGTAGACCAGAGCAGGGTGCCACAATAGAGACCCTGTGGAGTGGGAAGGTATTTCAGAGGTTGGAGAGATCAAGGTTTAAAGTGCAGTGAAGGATAGAAGGGAAAGAGGCAGAGAGTGTGGAGGACCATCAAGCTCACAGTGTTTACCTGTCTTCCCCAGCAAGGGCTAGCCCCATCATAAAAAAAAAAAAACAACAAAACCTAGATTCAAAACTTTGTTCCTTTTTGTACTGAACCCCACCCTTTTTTGTTTGTCCAAGGAAGTGCCCTGTTTTTTGACTGTCCTCAAACCCTGGATCGTGCTTGTGAGGCACTTTCATTCAGCCTCGTCACAGTGCCAGGCTCCGTCAGACACCTTTTGGTGAAGGTGATGGTCTTTTAGGCTCAGAAATCTACTCTGATTATCTAAAGAGGCTTGTCACCTCAGGTATGATTGTGGAACTGGGAAGTGGGTGAAATGAAAGTAACAGCAGCAGGGGGAAGTGACCATGAAGAAACTTACTGTTGTATGTCATTAATCACTAATTGCTGAATGATTTTATTATATGGCAGCCATAAAATATCACTTGAGGTTTTACAGCCTGTGCTAGCTTTAAGAAAACAATTCCTTATGTCAAAATGACTATTAAATTAAGTGATTCCATATTAAACATCCTATGGACTCCCGATGATTTATGAGACTGTGTAATGAATAAGAATCCTTCCTTCCTGCTGCTAGCAGGAAATCAGCAGCCATTTTTTGGAACAGCTACTGACCTTGGGAACCTGAGAGAAGGGCTGGTTTCTAGGATACCTGGACAATTGGAGTTAGAACACTCTCAACTTACAGATAAGGAAACTGAGGCCCAGGGAGATAAAGTGACTTACCCAGAATCACTGTGTAGACAAAGTGGCCACACTGCATCTGTTGTGCTGATGTTACTAGTGATTATTTATTTGTCCTGTTATTCCCAGCCATCCTACTGTCTCTCTTTAATAAAAGGCAAATTGAATCTTGGAAAACTCTTTATATAACTTCAAATGTAACCACTTCTGAGATAAGGTGTCGTGCCTTTCGGTCACACCTGTTTGCATTTGTTGCCCTGAATTTGCTTTTACATGTTTTTGGTGGAGTTAGACCCAGTAAATTGACTAACAATAATTGTTAGGGCCTTGCAAGGTATATACATACCTTCATATTTGGAGCACTGTGGGAACACTGAATAGATGACAGCCATGTCCCTTCCTTCAAAGGGCTCAGAATCCAGCCAGGAGACCTGATGCTCAGGTGTCACATGCTGAGCTGGAGAAAGCTGAGAGAATCAGCCAGTAGCCTATACAGCCAGGCTCAGCTCTGTGGTGTTCCTGTAGTCCTCACTATGGTAGCAGCTCTGAGCATGCTGCTAGTTCCCCCACAGTGCCTGCAGATGGCCCCAGAGTGCTGCCGGACCATTACTTCACCGCTCATTAATTGATTCTGTCAAGGAACATTTGTTGAACATCTACTAGGAGCCAGGCACTGAACTAGGCATTAGGAAACAATGGTGGGCGAAACAGACATGAGATATCTTCCGTCTTAGCACTTACGGTGTAGCAAGGAAACAGGAAATAATCAAATATCCGACAATTAAAGTTGTGCTTACTAATCGTGGTAACAGCAATTTAAAATGATTTAAGATTGCCATGGTGAGTGTAAAACCAAGGGATCTAGTGTAGACTGGAACTCCAAAAGACCTGTCTTAATCGTCTATGAATTAGTCAGGGTTCTCCAGAGAGACAGAACCAATAGGAGACAGATAGCTAGAAAGCTGGATGGATAATTGATAAATATATATAGACGGATGAGAGGGGATTTATTAGGGGAATTGGCTCCTGCAATCACAGAGGTTGAATTGTCCCCCAACAGGCCTTCTGTAAGCTGGAGACCTGGGGAAGCTGCAGGCATGGCTCAGTCCAAGTCCAGCAGTCTCAGAATCAGTGAAGCTCACGGTGTGAATCTCAGTCTGAGGCCGAAGCCTTGAGAACCTGGGAGGTTGCTGGTTGAAGTCCAGGAGTCCAAAGTTCAGAGATCCTGGAGTTCTGATGTTCAAGAGTGGGGAAAGAAGGGTGTCTCAGCTTTAGGGCAGAGAGGGAGAGGGCTGCAGAGAAGGAGGTGGGGAAGGAGATTAAAAGGGAGAGGGAAAGAATTCACCTTTCCTCTTTTTGTTCTCTCTAGGCCCCCAGCCCACTGAGTGATGGCCTGCTCACATTGAAGGCAGGTCTTTCCCACTCAGCCCACTGGCTCACATGCCAATCTCCTTTGGAAACACCCTCACAGACATACCCAGAAATAATACTTTACCAGCTCTCCATGTATTCCTTAATCCAATCAAGTTGACAAGTAAAATTAAACATCATAGTGTATATATAACAGGGAACCTAACCTAGTCAAATATGTAAATATACTTAACAAAACTAAGTCATGTAGGGTATAGGTAATGAGTCTTTGTGGTGGTGGTGGGGCAATCCATCTACTTTGATCTATATGAGTGAATATGGGGAGATTAAGTCATTGTGGCTGACATCAGTAGCCCTGGCTAGCAGCCTAACTGACCTACTAGGAAATGATGTGGTTATGGTTAATTGCCTCCTCCTTGTGTACTTCAGGTTCCTTACCTAAAGGGTGAGAAGTTTGTACTAAAATCATACCTACTCAATGTATGGTCAGGAAACTGGGTGCTGGTCCCCAAACTGCTACTAGTCTATGATGAGATAAATGCACAGATAAGTATATCTATTGAGAGTTTGGAAACTTGTGTAGCAATTTGATATTCTGTAATAATCTAATTGCATTTACAAAAAAAAAAATCAATCTGGGAAAAGGAATTCACCCCAGGTAGCTATACACGATGACCTCTGAGAACCCTTCCAGTGCTAAAAGCCTTATATTCTAATTGGATGGGGGTAGAAACTTCTAGATCAGCATTGTAAAATACTCAGTGTAAGTTCTAGAGGCTGGAGTTGAGTGGTTATTAATGAGACGATGTGATTTTATAAAGAACATGTTCTTAGCTTGAGTCCAGAACACAGAAGTCGTAATGCCAACAGAGTCAGAAGTTGGTCATTCTAAGAAGGCAACCACACCATGTCATTTTCTGGAAATCCACCTAATTTCCAAGCCGCAGCTTAAAAGACCAGACCTAACTTGGAGCATTTGTAAAAGAGAGGAAGAAGAACAAAGAAAGAAAAATCCACAAAACTCAAATAACCAAATATATATATTTGATGTTTGTTCTTTCCTAATCCATTTAAGTCCCCTCAAATTGCTCAAAAGCTCCTTTGATTTATAAATGGAATTTGAGTAGTGAGTAGACTAAAATATAAACCATTTAAACTTTGAAAAGTAGCTCCTGTGAAGCAGAGTAAAGGTACTTAAAGGATTTCTATTTCCCAAGACCGTAAAAATACCGTGAACTGGAGTGTCTCTGTTTAACTGCTGTTATGGACGGTCCCTTGGGTAAACACTGTGCTTTTATAAAAAGCTAATACTCAGAGTTTTTAAAAATTAATATTCATGTATGGGCTCATCTGGTGGAAAAATGCATGGTAGACATTTTGTGGCCACGTTGTACAAATGGCCTGCGTTAACAGTACAAATCATGCCTTCCCCTGTCCCATCTCTACTGAAATCTTTCCCTGTGAAGAAGCTCTCTCTTCTTCAACATTCAGGGCAGGAGCGTCTATTCCAGACCTGTGATCTTACTAGGAAGCAGTGCACTTGAGGAGACGGAGATGGATGGGGTGAGAAAGATCTGGGTTTAGATGTTCAGAGCTGGTTTTGGAAAAGCTGAACGTGAATCAGGAACATGCTCTGAGGCTCTCTCTTCACTGGCCACAAAAGGCTGCTTTTTCCTTGCCAGAAGCAGAGCTGGTGTGGGGTCTTGGATTTGCTGCCCACACTCGGATCGTTACATTATTTTATTTGACCTTATTGTATTTGACACCATTGCCTGCTGTGTATGTGTGAGGCACCCGCAGCATCTCACGCCATTCTGGAAGGAAGAGAATCATAATAGCCTAACACCAGCCAAGACAGATCCCTTCTACTCTTCATATTTGATTAGCCAAGTAGCCTTTGCTTTTGCTACCTGGTGTTTTTCTCTAATTGGCTTTCCCTCCTATTCCTTCGTCAGGCTCCTCCAGATCATGACCATACCCTTACTACTTAACTTAACCCCCAACTCTTCCCTTCCTCCCAGGAATCATTGAACCTTCTCTCTCACCAAAAAAGTAGAGCCTACAAGGTGGTAAATGCACCTGGCTTTTCTTTGCCCCGGAACTCCCCTCCAGAGTTCTCACTCTTTCCCTGTATTTCTCTGAGGTGTTGGAAGAACACCTGTACCTTCTTTGTGAACTTAAATTGCTAGGTACACTTTTAATCCTGTCTCTTCCCAGCTTTTAAGGGTTTTGTTTGATCAGTTAACTCTCTCTTGGTTCACTATCTTCAAATTCCTTATTCCCTTCCACTGAAAACTTCATTATTTCTCTTCCATCTTGAAAAAAAGAGAAAAAGAAGCGACTCCACAGTGCATCTATATTTCAAAACATCCATATTGTATATGATAAAGATATTCAATTTTATGTTAACTTAAAAGAATAAACAGAACCTAATTGTTCTCTTTTCTACTAGGTGACTTCCCTATTTGCCTCCTTTTCTTCATTGCTAAATTGTATGAAATTATTTATAATGAATGTGCTTCCTCCAAATCACCTTTAAAACCACTCCCATCTGGTTCCTCCACCACTGCTTCCTTTACTGCAATCATCAGGCACCTCCTAATGGCCAAATCCCATGCTCCCCTTTCATTTCTCATCCTACCTGACTTTAGTAGATGTAACCCTGTTGTCTACTTCCTTCAGGAGTCTTTGTCCTTCTTTGATCCCGCGTTTCTTTTCTTTTTACCTCCCTGAGCATCCTCTGCTGCATCTTCCCTGGCTTCTCTTGCTTTGGAGATCCTATACATGTCAGTGTTTCCAGGATGCTCTCTTCATTGTTTCGTTTGCTTGCAGAGAGACACATTTTCCCACTTTCATCAATACTTCAGGTCCTCTAAAGATTACCAAACCCTATCTCACATCCTACACTTGCCAGAAGTTCAGGCATACACTTCTCATGCCCCTCACAACATCTCTACCCTAATATGGCTCTATTACTGCCAGATAGCTCTACTGTGTACCTCAAACCCAACTGTCTATAACAGAACATATTGCAATTCCCCAAATGTATAAGAACTGCATCTCCTCCTTTCCCCAACTTGGTTAAATGAGCTCTCCTGATTTATCAGATCGACTTAGTTAACAGTCTCGCTATCCATCTAACTTTCTGACCTAAAAATCTCAAATAACTCCAGACTGCCTTCATTCACTGCACCAGTTCCTCTGACCAGTAGGGTGCAGCCACCCACACCCTCTTGGTCCCCTTGCTGAATTTATTACACCCTCAAACCCCTTCCCTAGATGCATATTCTTTGTCCCTGTTGGCACTTCCTTCAGCCAGGTCCTCCTCTTCTTTTGCCTGGACCAGCTTCCTCTCTGTTTTTCTGCCTTCAGTTTTGCCACCAAAACTTGAGTCTGTCCTTTATGGTGTCTTGTTGTTTCCTAAAACACCAGCTAAATGAGGTTATTCTTTGATTAAAAACTTCTGCCGCTCAAGTCAAGAGAGAATTATTTTAAAAAATATAGTGACACACTGGTGAGTCACAATTCCTTGTGAAGTGTGTCACAAAAGTTTTATGGCCAGTAATAAAGAACTGATGTTGATGAGTTAGCTCCCTCCTATTCTTTTTGAAAATTTAAGGTAATTCAAGGTTATCAGTGAAATTATGTCATTCTTACATACTTGCATTCCTAAATGAATAGAAATCAATTGAATGACAACTAATGTGTCAGCGTCTTTAATATTTCTTACCATAGTAAGATGCCTTTATGGATCATAAAGGCATGTATGGAATGTAAATCATTGTTCTTGCTATGCAGGATTTCATTAAAGATTATTTGAGATTTGCTCAAAATTAAGATATGCTCACCTGATTGTCTTACATGTGAACAGCATCTATCATAGATCTTTTTTGGAATCAAGATAGACAAAAACTAGTCTCAATATTAAAGTACAAATCCTTTAGTGTGACACAGAATGCCTCCTCATAACAGATTTCTGGAACATCTTTCCAGACTCGTCGTCACGTACTTTCTTAATCTCCTCACCCATACCCCACACCAATCACTGTTTTGCTTACATGCGTAAGATTGTATACCTTCAGGTCTTCTATCAAGCCTTCCCTTTGCCAGGCCAATGAAGGCAGGGCATGCAATTCAAGGCAAATCCAGGAAATCAACTTATTATCTTTTAAAGTTCTGCTCAAAACTTTTGAAACTCCCTGAATCCTCTCTAACACCTTTTCATTGTGGTTAAGAGCATGTTTCTAGGATAAACCTCTTGGCTTCTCTATTGGAAGCTCTAATATTTGGGTTAGGTTTTCTAAACTTCAGTTTTCTCATCAGCCTGATGTCGATAATAATGCTATCTACCCCAAAGAGTTGCTGTGAAGATTCCATAAGATAAATAACCATGCCTAGGGAGTTCTTCTGCAGCTCTGCCTGAGTTTAGATCCGTTAATATCCGCAACTCCTTCAGACAGTGCTTGGCTCTGCCACGCTCAGCTGGAGTCAACTTCGCTTTGCATCTTTCTGAAGCATCTAAGCTGTGGAGTAAATTAATTTTCAGTGACTTCGGTGTTGTCCCAAGGTAATTCTCTGTGATACTCTCCAGCAGGGAGCCTTTGAAATGTTGTCCCTTTTATGATTAATACATTGTACTGTGCTGCACCTAGCAACAGATGGATTTATCATCACACATTCAGACTTGACAGAGGTCAGCCATCATCTCTCTCTCCATGTGTCCTTGCATGCCTCTGGCAAGTTGGTTTCTTTCCCTTCTTCCCTTCCAAGTCCCCCCTCATCCCACCCTATCCCCCAGCCTAGCCAGATCCATAGCTTGCTGGCTGAAAGTAATTAGGATAATCACGCTGAAGTTTTGAGGCTTGAAGGGCTCTACTCTGTTCAGATTTCACTTCTGACTGGTGTCAGTGAGCTACCACATTATCAAACATGTACATATACATTTTAGCTTGTACATATACTTCTTCCAGATAATGGAGGACATAGGAATTGGGCTCTTTCCAGTGTCTCTCCTCTCTGGTCCTGAGATTCATTCCTGGGTTCGGCCCCATTTAAATTCCCTTAAATGCAATTAGGAAAAAAAGTATGGACATTTATCAATATAATCAGCATCTTTACCTTTCATGTGTTACTAGACCTATATCATAGTTGAGGAAACTAAGGTTGAGGGTGGTTATCAGTCTAAGTTAATTAGTAAGTGGTAGAGCCAGGATCCAATGCAGGGGCTTACTCTAAAGCTGAGATTTTAATTATGATTTTATACCACCTCAGTGTCTCCATTGAGTGTCTCCTTCAAAGCTATTTTCAGATTCAGCACCAGGAAGGTTTCTGGATCAAGTAGATCTGAATCAGAAATATGTGACATCTTCAGAGAAAGGGAGAAATCCTATGTTCTTTGAGAGCAGCTTCTCAAAGCCTGTGATACAGGAGCCTCACATCGTCTCTTTCAATGGAACCAATGTCCTCAGGCCTTTTAAGAACTCTACATGGAAAAGAGGCAGTTCATATTTTCTCAACAAATCACAGGACCCTCCCTTGATAGTTAAATAGGATGATCTCAACAAAGCTGACAAGATGTTTCCGTGTTTGTTAAACAAGAACCATTTGTTTAGCTCAGGAGCATCTGTTGAATAAACAAGATATCTGATGTGCCATTTGCTCATTGGAAATTAACAAACCCTTTAAAAATGGCAATTTGTCAGGAGTTATATGAGGCAGAATTCTTTCTCAGCAAGTGAACAAATTGAAACTTCCTTCCCAGGCTTTCTGGAATCCCC
This sequence comes from Cacajao melanocephalus, assembly GCA_963573385.1. Classification (NCBI taxonomy): domain Eukaryota; kingdom Metazoa; phylum Chordata; class Mammalia; order Primates; family Pitheciidae; genus Cacajao; species Cacajao melanocephalus. The sequence goes on from CAUYLG010019796.1 coordinate 16,924, forward strand.
CAGAGCCAGTTGTACAGAAAAAGTTCAGTTTAATTTGCCATCATTGAAGAAAGTATTCAGACAAGGATGGGAAAAGAGAAGCAAGTATCCTGTTAGGAATATTGAAGAGTCCTGGGAGAGGTATTGTCCAGTCCAGTTCGGATGAACTGTTCCCCTTCTGGGCTGTGTTTTCGTTATTTGGAGAATGTAGGACCCCTGGAAGGGGGCAATGTTTTCTTCTTTCATGCTCTTTCCAGGAATCATTTGGTATAATAAAACTATCATCAGTCAGCGTTGTTCCTGTCTGTGGCTTCCCATGGGGTGGGAATCAAGTGAAGGGTTAATTTACTCCAGGAATAAAAGCAACAAGGAAAAGAATAAAATGAATGAAGGGCTGTCACTACTCTCATGTGATGGAACAGCTATTAGAATACTGGCTAAAATGAAGTCTGTGTATAGTCCTGTTTTTCTTATGAAACATATGAGCTTCCTGGTATTGGCTCATCTTGACTTAATCCTTGAAGGAGTACAGTGTGCTGGCACCAGGTGGACTAAGCGTATTGGGCAATGAATGTTAGCTAGTATTTACTGAGTACAGGTACCATGGTAAGCATATTGCTGGCATCAATTAAATGCTCAGAAAGCTCTTGTTTGTTAAATTTTTAAATTTATTTTTATAGTATGGGCATATAGTAAATATATATATTTATGGGGCATATGAGGTGTTTTGATACAGGCATGCAATGTGAAATAAGCACATCATGGAGAAAAGGGTATCCATCCCCTTAAGCATTTATCCTTTGAGTTATATACAATTCAATTATACTCTTTATTTTAAAATTTATACTTATTATTGACCATAGCCACCCTGTTGTGCTATCAAATAGTAGTTCTTATTTATTCTATTTTTTGTACCCACAAAGCTCTCTTGTATCCCCATCTATAGATGAGGAAACCAAGGCTTAGGATTGTGTAATTTTTCCAGTCACACAGGTAGAAAGAAATAGAAGTGGGATTTAAACTAATGTGGTTTGAAAGCTCATTGACTTTATTATAATGTTGCATCATTTCATATAGCTCTTGAAGATGCAAGGTTCCTGGGTCTCTTGGTGTAAAGATTGAGAAGAGCAGCCTCTGAATTCATGAGCCCTACTTTGGGCGGAAGTATCTGCATTCTAAGCAGGATATTACTGAGATACCTGGGAAGTGCTGGCTGGCTGGAGTTTGACAAGCTATTCTTGCTGGGTTGCAATTCAAATTCTTTATTTAGAGATGGTTTGGGATGGGTAGTGAGGAGCTCTCAGGCTTTGTATAAGTGGGTCCCTGTGGGCGCCAGTTAGAAGCTAAGGAATTAGCTGACTCTGGGCCCTGAGAAACTTGCTGCCTCATCTTCTCACATTAGCCCTTTTAGCAATTGATCTTGTAAACTTTCTGAATCAGAGAAATTAAAGATGAGAAAGGGCCTATTAAGTGATCTCGCCCCAGCCCCAGATGAGGCAGAATGACTCCCAAGAGAGGATTCCAGAGTGTCTGGTTGTTTTTAATTTTAATTGTCCCAGAGGATGTGACTTCTTGATCTTCCCCTGAGCAGCCCTTCCCAGGCTGATGGATACAGGTGTGAGCAGTATCTCACAGGAGGCTATCTGCTGTGTGCCAGGGCTAGGCATACGCTATGCATGCCCATTTTGCACTCTGTTTTCCAGGGCCTAGACTTTCTCACATATTGCCTCTGGAATGTGCTGGGGCTTAGAAGGAAACCTTTCTCTCTCTCTCTCTCTCTCTCTCTCTCTCTCTCTCTATATATATATTTATTTATTTATTTATTTTTGGGTGAGGAGGTAAATTAAATAGCTCTGTTTGTAAATAGGATCTGGTGGCCAGGCATGGTGGCTCACGCCTGTAATCCCAGCATTTTGGGAGGTCGAGGTAGGCAGATCACCTGAGGTCGGGAGTTTGAGACCAGCCTAACCAACATGGAGAAAGCCCGTCTCTACTAAAAATACAAAAAAATTAGCCAGGTGTGGTGGCACATGTCTGTAATCCCAACTGCTTGGGAGGCTGAGGCAGGGGAATCACTTGAACCCGGGAGGCAGAGGTTGTGGTGCCATTGCACTCCAGCCTGGGCAGCAAGAGCAAAACTCCATCTAAAAAAAAAAATAGGATCTGGCAATTTTGCCTATTTCTCCCCATAGCCAAGTGATATGTCTACAGCAGTGTTTATCCAGGCAAAATGGGGTTGAGGATACATGACAATAATTGGGATCAAAGACTGATGATCCCTCAGGAAGACCACAAACACAGATGGCAGGCATGTAGTCAGTACTGCTAAGCCTGTGCTAGGGGTATCACAGTATTATCTGGTTTAACTTTCACCATAAACCTATGAGGTAAATATTGCTGTTACTCCCTTTTCAGTGATGAGGATTCTGAGGCCCAGAGAGGTTGAAAGCATGTCAAGGTCATGTAGCTGTTGGGTAGTGGGGCTAGGATTTAAACCCAGTTCTCTCCCTATAGACTACAAACTTTATCCTACTATATTGTGTTACTACCTCGTAATAAAATATACTGAACAAGGTCAAAGTGAAGAAGAGGTAGGTAAGGACCAGTGATGATTAATCGGGGCTGGCTATTGTTCAGATCAGCCAGGTTGAGCTTTCCAAACCAGGAAGACTGGGCTTGTGATATGAGCTCTATGTGTAGGTTCCAGGTGCGGAGATCTTGGGGGGATTTGCACACATACATGCACTAAGACTGTGATCCCTTTCAGGGCTAGGTAAAAGGGGGTATCTCACCCATGTTTCTCCTGCTTAGAGAATGACACTGGACACAAGGTGTTCAGTCTGGTACACATGAAGGGGTTCTAACTGGTTAATGCGGGTATGCTGTGCGGCCCCACCCAAAATACCCTTGCTTGTTGCTGAAGATCTCATTTATTCCATTTCTTTCCTTGGGCTGCTATTGGCTGTGGGCTTGGACCTTTCCATGTGGCTACTGGTAGTTGATTTTAGAGCACAGAATGTTAGGCAGCAAGGGCAGGCCTAAGTGAGGAACTATCTTCTGTTTTGGGGTGAGGGTGGAGGCATGAGGGTGAGAAGCATGGGGCCACTGGATGTAGAGATCAGAGGGAAAAGTTCTGCCAGGGGAGCTGGTACCACGGATTGAGTGGGGGTGTGGCATCAGAAAAGAATTACTCATGTCACAGTTTGTCCCCAGGTAGTCCCTAAAGGATTTGTTTGAAGGAATAGGGAACCATAGATGTTTATTTTCTTTGCCTCAGTGTTCTGTGATTCCATGATGCAGTTTGATCTGTGTGTGTGTCATTCTCCAAGAAGCCATGAAGTAAAAGGAAGTCTACTGAGGTTAGGTTGTGGAATCATTTCAGTCCTCCCTCTTTTCCTCTGCTGCCTGAGGAGTCTTAGGCAAATCACTTAAACTCTCCTTAAGCAAGGACCTCACTTTCCCCGTTTTCAACTTGTAGGCAATACATACCTTATAGGTTATTTCTTAACATTCAGTGATATAAAGAAAGAAGGTGCCTGGCATGAAGTAGCTGATTCATATATGCTGGGCATTCTCTTTCCTCTCTTTTTTGTCTTGTCCAGACAAGCCTGCACGGTGCCTCACCAGATGTGCTGTGGAATCAAGTCTGTGTGAGCTGGGTTTGAATTGGAAGCTGTCGTGTATCAGCTGCAGTCACTTAGACAAGTCCCTTAGCTCATCTGAGTCTCTAGTCTTTCATTGGTAAAATGCAGACAAACATAATACATTCCTTGTTGGAGTTTTGTTCATTTGTTCAGCAATATAATTGAGTGCCAGTTTCCTGCAAGGAAGTGATGTTACCATGGTGGGTGCAGCAGCCAAGATTCCTCCCTTCAAGACACTTGTAGTCTAGAGGGGAGGCAGGCATTATTCAAATAATGAATTCAGTGAGATAACATATACAGAGCATTATGTTATCACAGGAACATGTCCCCCATAAGACAGTGCACAAATCACTAGCTATCATTACATTACCCTTGGAGCTGCCATGGTTATTGTCTTCTTCCTGGGGGTCCCCACATGGTTACAACCTCTTCCCTGTTGTCTTCCAGACCCACTTATACTATGAACCCATAAAGCAGATGCCCATTTTCTACTGTTTATTCTAGCCTCAGTCTGGGTCTGGGATAGCTGTGAGTAAGGCTTTCCCAGGAAGCGGGCCATCAGTGTAGACTCTGGCCAGTGTAGACTACACTGATATCATGTACCAGAATACATGCCCCTAGCAGTCCCGAGGCAAAGACTCAGAAACTCTGATTTTATTCTCTTCAGAGCTGAGATGCAATTAAAAATGTTACCACAGTAATTGGCAACATCCATTAACTTGATGAAAGTTGCCCGAGGCAGCACACTTTTCCCCCTTCTGCTTATTATTAGCCTATAAATACACCTGGTTCCTTTTTCTTTCTTTTCTAGAACTTCCACAGAACATCCTCCCATACTCCCAAGCTGTCTCCTTAATGCCCTTTGCCTTTTAAAAATTAACTTCCTGAATTCCTCCAGCACTTACAGTCAGTACCACATCTTACATCTAATTACATGTGGCCTGGTGGCTCATCTGAGAGGTGGCATGGAAAGCCTGCAGTACTGAGAGGAGAGCACTGACTCGGTCAACAGAATCCAGGGTGAGTCCCAGCTCTGCCTTCACCTGGCTTAGGATATTAAGCAACTCAGCTTTCTGAGTTTGCTCATCTATGGAATGGGAGCAATGATGTCTACCTCCTATGATGAAGGTCATTAACATTAGAAAATGTAAACATGCTCTGTGAAATACCAAGTGCTGGGACCTCCTATGCATTGATCCCAGCAGCTCCTTCATCTGCCCATGCCCTCCCTGTTCCATCCTCTGGTCCCCACTTAGAGGTAGGTGCAAGTGGGTTCTGGCAGCACAGCGATGTTCACAGAAGCCCTCTCCTGATGGGTGTTGTTCTTGCTGATGGGGAGTGACACCTTAGAGATCTCACCAGCAGGAAGTTCCTTTTCCTTTTAATACACTTGCTTCATTAGTTTCCCTATAAAGAAGGGGGCAAGAAGAGACAGAGCAGAACAGAGGCTTTCTAACAATCAAAAGTGTAACAGCTCTCAGTGCAGAGGGGAACATCATAGTGTCCCCTTTCTCCTGAGCTGTGGAGTCACAGAACAGCAGAGACTAGAGAGGGAAGGGATACCTAATGTTCTCAGAATTCCCAGCCCCAACAACTTCTTCAATTTGCAGAGGAAGAGACTGTACCCCAAGTGATAAGTAACTTAATCAAAACTACACAGCTGGTCAGTGTGACCATGATCAGAATCAAGGTCTTTATCCCACTCCAGTGCTCTTTCTATTACATTCCAATGTAAGTTTTTATTAGACATGTTCTACATGATCAGGAAGTGTGGAAATGAGTGTGTGTGTGTGTGTGTGTGTGTGTGTATGTGTGTGCCCATGTGTCTCTGTATGTTCCATAAAGCTCTTGGAACCTGGTGTATATTTTCATTAATGTGTGCATGCATTATTTCATTTTATCCCTTCCATGATCAAATCAGGAAGTTTTTTGGTTGTTACAGCAGTTTGAAGGTTCAGAGAGGTTAACTGTAACTTGCCAAAGGTAACACAATTAGTAAGTGTAGAGCCGAGATTAGAATCTAGGACCTATGTTGCCAAAGCTCCTCTCTCAACCACTGGACTCTAGGAGAGACAAACTTTTGTCCAAAAATGCACATGAGTTAGAAATAATGCCCAGTGTGTAAGTCAAGTCTCCACAAGTACTAACTATGTCATCATAAGCTTGAGCTTGAGAAATACAGTGAGAGTTTTGTTCATTCCCAGTTGTTTTCCTTTGAGTAGTGTCTATGCCTTTATGAACCTGTTTCTCTCTCAAATTACGTACTCCTCACTTTACCAACCCCTCCATCCACGGTGGCCTCCTGACCCTCAAATCATCACTGGAATCCGTGCTGGGTACACAGGCAGCCCTCGGGAAGTACTTGCTTTAGGAGACACAGGGTGAACTGGTGGGCCAGCAGGATAATTTGTGCCTCATCTAGATGCCCCTCTCTTTTATGCTCGCTTTTAAAGACCCAACCCTTTGTGGAACTGTTCACTGGAGCTGTGGAAGGCTGTAACTCACACATATGCAGTAAACAAATGGGCCATGTGGCAGGCTGTGTAGCCGTTCCTAGAGTGCTTACACACAGTAGATATTCAGCAAGTATTTGCCAAGGGACTGCTTGTCTTATTCCTAGTAGAGCAGCTGTTCAGCTGTCTTTAGGTAAATTCTCGTGGATTTTCACTATGTTAACACATTCATAAAATCCCAAGGACCAAATCTTCGATTAAAATGACTACTGCCAGCATATGACATGGTGATGGCTACAGTTCACTGAGATTTTTCAGTTGAGTTGAACTTCTCTACCTGTGGGGAGTGGCCTCTTGACAGGCATATGCTTTGTCCTGAAAATATTTCATGTGACTGATGGATTTGGTTCCAGCCGTATAGAATGTATAAAGATATTAGATTAAATTAGACCATATAGTCTTCCTCCCTTCCTTCCTTCTTCCCTGGTAGGAATTGTTTCATATTTGTGACCCAGTATAAACCTATGTGTTTTTATAACTCCAGCAAAAGTTACATAAAAAGTACTTAGTCTACTACATGAGATGCGCTCTCATATTTTCTCTTCCAGTCTCTTCTATTTTATGAAACATTATTTGTGTTGGGATCCACTACATGTATTTCATGACCCACTAATGACTCCCAACCCCATGGTTTGGAAAACACTAATCTAGTTGGTGAATTTTTTAATTTGCTGGGGGAACCAGAAGGATGAAGGGGCAATAGCTATCCAGGTGTCATTAAGATCCTGCATATTCTGAGCAACTTCCTAGGGGGTGTATCAGTAATGACTCTCTGGTTCCACGAAACTGACCTAATTAAAGACACACACACACACACACACACACACACACACACACACACACGGTGGTATTAGAATCCAAATAATAAATACATTAAATACATATAGACTTTAGGAAGAACCCTATCCTAGGATCTCATAGGGTGTTCTCCTTTTTGTCTCTTGTCTCTTCTTCTCCATCTAGAAAACTAGCTTAAGATATCCAAGACTGATTGCTCCAGGTCTGATGTTATGGTCTCATAAACCAATCCCAAAGTCTGGGAAAAAGAATTTCTTTGATGCAGCTTGGTTTGTGGGTATAGCCTGATCTACTCAGCTGTTGACAAGAGGCAGGATCTCATAGTACAGACATAGGTGTCAGGGTCTGCACCTAAAAAATCTGTGAATCTGGGGCTAAGGAGCAGTTGACAGAGGCAGGAGGAATATTTATAATTTGGGAGGAAAGCTCCCAATGTGGCCATGAGAGGAGCCATGTTTATTTGAGCTGGATGAGATCCCTGAGTTTGTGTTGCCCTAGCGTTTTCACAGGACGATCACATTTGTCAAACAAATCACAGATGACTGTGTTTGACAGCTCCAATATTGCTTTGAGGATAAATGGTGAAAATAACAGCATAATAATATAAAATGAAGACTTTATTCACTTAATTGCCTATAGATTAATTAAATGAATGAAATCTGTTTCACCATATTATGGAGCTCTTTTCAACATTTCTCCTAAACATACTGCTGGGGTTATTGTTCCCATTCATGTATTTATTCATCTACTTAACAGATATTTAAGAAATGCAGAGGGAGGCACAGTGCTAGGCACTAGAAGAAAATGTAATTTAGTCAGACCTAGAGCCCATTTTTAAGAAGAATGAAATCAAGATGGAGATAAAACTTACGTGCACAAATAACTGAAGGTGGAGTGAGATAGATTATGCTTGAATCCAGGCTCCATCACTTTCTCACTCTGTGTCAATAGTTACACAGCTAGACATTTTAAAGTCTCCATTTTCTCATCTAAAAAAAAAATTATAGTACTGATCTCAAAGTTTGTTTAAGGATTTAGATAATATATTTAAATTTATAGTGAAATTCTTGTTACATTAAAGGTGTTCAATAAATATTAGTTGCACTTAAGATATTTTGAGCAATATTATATTAAGTGTTACACAGTACAAAGTGTTAACGTGTGCTTGTCTTTCTTCCAAATATTTTGCACTCATTTAATCAATTAGCTCTTATAAAAACAATGACAAGGGTGCCATTATTACCTCCCCATTGTGCCAGTGAAAAAAATGTGAGGCCTAGAGAAGTTAAGCAAATTGCCTAGAATCCCACAGTGAGTGAGTGATGGAGCCAAGACTCTAACCCAAGGTCTGGCTCTGGAATTTATGCTCTGAGCTGCATTGGTGATCTGTGGAAAGGGGCACCTGTTACAGTCTGAGATTGTATCTTGGACTCTAATAAGTGATTCTCAGATCTGACTTCACATTCTTATCACCCGAGAGTATCTAAAAGCTATTAATTCCCAGACTTGACTCCAGGTTAGTGATTCTCAAAGTGTGAATCCTAACCACCATTATCATGTCATCTTACGTGTTTCTTCTGTTTTCTTTTTTTGAGACACAGTCTCACTCTGTTGCCCAGGCTGGAGTACAGTGGTGCAATCTCGGCTCATCGCAGCCTCTGCCTCCTGGGTTCAAGAAATTCTCCTGCCCCAGCCTCCCGAGTAGCTGGGACTACAGGTGCATGCCACCACACCCAACTAAGTTTTGTATTTTTAGTAGAGATGGGGTTTCACCATGTTGGTCAGTCTGGTCTCGAACTCCTGACTTCATGATCTGCCTGCCTTCTTCTCCCAAAGTACTGGAATTACAGGTGTGAGTCATTGTACCCAGCAATCTATGTATTTCTTAAGAATACAAATTCTTGGCCAGGTGTGGTGGCTCATACCTGTAATCCCAGCACTTTGGGAGGCCAAGGTGGGCAGATCATGAGGTTAGGAGATCGAGACCATCCTGGCCAACGTGGTGAAACTCCATCTCTATTAAAATACAAAAAATTAGCCAGGCATGGTGGCTCATACCTGCAGTCCCAGCTACTCAGGAGGCTGAGGCAGGGGAATCGCTTGAACTCAGGAGGCAGAGGTTGAGTTGAGCCGAGATTGCTCCATTGCACTCCAGCCTGGCGACAGAACAAGGTTCTGTCTTAAAGAAAAAAAAAAGGAATACAAACCCTTGGGTCCCACCCAGACCTCCAGAAGCAGAAACTCTGAGGATGTGCCCAGCATCAGTGTTCTAACAAGCCCACCAGAAGATTCTGATGCTAGCTGCTACAATCAGAATCATAACGAGAACAATATTGCTCAGACCAGTTACATCAGAATTTCTGGAAGTACGGCCTATGCATTGGTATTTAATATTTTTGGAAAGTTCCCCAAGTGATTCTAATATTCAGCCAGGGTCAGGAGCTTCCATGGAAACTAAATATTGAGCTGGCCATAAGCAGGGAATATGTAGAGTAGACTAGAACGAGTATTTCAGGTGGAAAGGCGGCTTGAACAAACACATAAAGGGAGAGAATGTGATGTGAATTAGGGAAATATATTGAAATACACCAGAGTGATGTTAGTCAATAGTAATGCATATTTCTTTTTTAATTGGTCTCAATGTGCCCTTATTTTTTTAAACTTTTGTGTTTGGTTCAGGGGTACACGTCCAGGGTTGTTATATAGATAAACTCATGTTATGGGGGTTTGATGTACAGATTATTTCAACACTCAGGTACTAAGCCTAGTACCCTATAGTTATTTTTTCTGCTCTTCCTCCTCCCACTCTCTACCCTCTGGTAGGCCCCAGTGTTTTTCGCTCCTTTTTTTGTGTCATTTAGCTCCCACTTATAAGTGAGAACATGCGGCATTTGGTTTTCTTTTCTTGCATTAGTTTGCTAAGAAGAATGGTCTCTAGCTCCATCTATGTTCTTGCAAATGACATGATCTTATTATTTTTTATGGCTGCATAGCATACCCTGGTGTATATGTACCATATTTTCTTTATTTAGTCTTCCATTGGTGGGCATTTAGGTTGATTCCATGTCTTTGCTACTGTGAATAGTGCTGCAGTGAACATTGATGTACATGTGTCTTTATGATAGATTTATATTCCTTTGGGTATATACAAAATAATGGGATGACTGGGTCAAAAGGTAGTTCTGTTTCTAGCTCTTTGAGGAATCACCACACTACTTTCCACCACAGTTGAACTAATTTACACTCCTACTAACAGTGTATAGGTAGTTCCTTTTTACCTCAACTTCACCAGCATCTGTTATTCTCTGACTTTTTAATAATCACCATTCTGACTGGCATGAGATGGTATCTCATTGTGGTTTTGACTTGCATTTCTGTAATGATCAATGATGTTGAGTTTTTTTTCATATGCTTGTTGGTCACATATATCTTCTTTTGTTCATGTCTTTTGCCCACTTTTTAATGGGTTGTTTTTTTTTTTTTCTTGTAAATTTAAGTTCCTTGTAGATGCTGGATTTTTGTCAGATGCATAGTTTGAAAATATTTTCTCCCATTCTGTAGGTTGTCTGTTTATTCTATTGATAGTATTTTTTGCTATGTGGGAGCCCTTTAGTTTAATTATATTCCATTTGTTATTTTTTGCTTTTGTTGCAATTGCTTTTGGCATCTTCATCATGAAATCTTTTCCAGTTCCTATGTCCAGAATAGTATTTCCTAGATTGTCTTCCAGGATTTTTTTAATAGTTTTGGGTTTAACATTTAAATATTTAATTCATCTTGAGTTGATTTTTGTATATGATATAAGAGCGGTCCAGTTTCAATCTTCTGCATTTGGCTAGCCAGTTATCCCAGCACCAAAGCAGCATGGTACTTGTACAAAAACAGATACAGACCAATGAAACAGAATAGAAAGCATGGAAATGAGGCCACACACCTACAGCTATCTAATCTTCAACAAAGCTGACAAAAATAAGCAATGGGAAAAGGACTCCCTATTTAATAACTGGCGTATTGTGTATTTCAAAATTATAAAGTATATTTCAAATTTATTTTTTTACCACAAAAAAATGATAAATGAGGTGATGGATATGTTAAATAACTTGATTTCATCAGTCTGCATCATATACAGTATCAGAACCTCACATTGTACCCCATAAATATATACAACTATGATTTGTCATTTAAAATAATATTAATAAAATTATTATTTTTAAATTTAAATGTCTAATCAGTTTACAAAGCATTCATACTTTGACCTCATTAGTATTTTACCCTCAATATTTCCCTCATGTATTCCCCAATAGTCAGTATTTTTATTCCTGGGGAAGTTTTTGCTGTGGAAATAATATTCACAAAGAGAGAAAAACACACAGGATCTTGGTCCTGACATTCCCTTCCAAGACCAAGAGCTAAGTGTGTTATGAAGAGGCAGGTACTAATGCTCCATGTTGGATTCTAGGGCCGCTGACACAAACTCTAGCTGTGTCTTTGCAAAGGCTTGGTTTCTTGTCTATGGCATGAATGGGGTTGAACAGGATTGTGATGTTTCTAAGGTTCCTCCAGCTCTCTTGCGGACTTTTGTGGCTGGGTGAGCGGTTGTGGTTCCCAAGAAGTTCTTGTCTGACCTATTTTATATGGCAGGATTTGGAGACTGTGTTTGCACAAAGGGTTAAGTTGCTAAAAATAAGTTTGAAGCCATTTGATCTTTTCTGGCAGTTCTATTAATAACATCTGTGAGTTTGTGGTTCCAGGAGCTAATTCCATTTCTTCCCTGGAGTTTTGACTCCCTATTTTTTGTTGTTGTTGTTGTTCCTTGTGTCCTTTCTTGGTCTTTGGTCAGAACTGAGAAGGGCTCCCAATTATGGAGATTTTCAGATGATCCTTGTGCTATTATTGAGCTCATTAATTGTTGTCCAGTTAATGACAATACCCTCAGGAAGGTGAACAATCTACAAGGTAAACCTGACCTGGGACACAGGCAGGAAAATGAGATCTCTTTAGGTCATAAGAGGGTTTGTCTTTGAGATGCAAACACATGCTTATGAAGTTTATATGACAGAATGAAAGTGTTATAACCATTCATTCAACAAATATTTACTGATGATCTACTATGTGCCAAGTTCTGTAATAGAATCAATTGATACACTATCCAGTAAAAGCCTGTGAGGTCAAGCATTGTGTCTAATAAGGAGGAATAAAAGTAACTGCAACCCAGTGCAAAAATTTCTACACTAGGGAGGAGACCAGATTGTTACAAGAGCCTTGTCAAGAGTTGGTTCTGAGGATGTGTGGTATACATTCTGGAGAGGGAGAAGGTACCCAAACTGAACTTCTTAAAGTAGTAGGGACTTTTCATATCTGGTGCCTTGAATAACACTACCATTGTTAGTTACTCACCAAATGTAGAAGTATCAGTGGAGGAGTTGGGGGAAGAAGACAGGCAGGAAAGTATATTTGTTTATCCTGTTCTTCAAACAGAAAATAATACTGTCATAGCTAAATGTGAAGACTGCATTCTATGTGTCAGATACTGTTCTGAGAGATTACTACTTAGCTCATTTCAATTCTTCTAACTCTATGAAGTAGGTATTATGATCTTCCATTTTATATATGTGGAAACTAAAAATCATTATTTGCACATATGTGATGAAGAGGTTACACAGAGGGCCTGATCCTAGTTCCCTTCTTGAAAAAGACTGGAAAAATCTACTGGAAGACATTAGTTTTTCCCCAGTCATGAATGTTAGTCTTCAGAAAATCCCTGTGGTAGAATTCATGATGGAGTAATTTTTAAATGTTCATAGGTTTTCATAGATTCATACCTGATCTTAATATCTTTTTTTTCCCACAAAATTTTGTTTTATAGTCATTTAATTAAAAGTAGGATACAACATACTCAAAGGCATTATTGATCACTTGTTTACATTAGCAATAATAATATATATGATTCAGTTTATCTTTACCATCTGATGCTTTCTAGAAACTTTCTAGGAGGGTTTTTTTCATGCAGTTTTAATAGGATGCTTGAAAATTCATCTTTGCTCTTTTTCAGACCTTAAGCACAGGGAGCTTTATGTGGCCTGTGGCTAGTTCTGCACTGAATACTGCTCGTGGCCTAAATTTGGTCCTAGAAATGTGAAGGAAGTTGGATGCTTGAGAGGGAAGAGATGCCAGGGGCAATTATTAACCTGCTTGGCATGTCTTAGCAGGCATGCCTCTCCTCCCTTCCCTAATACCCGTGGCAATGTCACGGCCCCTCTTACACATGCCTCACCTCATTCTATCATCACAGACCTCAAAAAAAGTCAAGCCCAAGCCCCAGGTTTTCTTTTCTTCAACCATGTTTAATCTTTCTTAAGGTTTCTTTGCAAAAATCTTCACTCACTACCCCTCTGCCATTGGCCCAACCTCATTTTTCTATTCCCAGCCTTTCCTTCTTACCAATTACATTCAAAATGAGTGACTCCCAGTTCATGTAGTCTAGAACCAACATTTTCGGCAATATTGAAAATGTATACAAAAGGCATTTGTATTTCCTAAATGCTGCCTTAAAGGGACTTACATGTTGGGAAAAGGGAAGCAATGAGGCATGATGGTTATGATCCTTACTCAAGGAGAGATGGATGGGCACAAATCTGATTCTCTAGGTAGGAGAGGCAGCTTACAGGAGAAGTTAAGCTTATGGTATGGGTCAAAGCCACCTGCCTGACATGTCTCTGGGCAAGTTGTTTAAGCTTTCAATGACTAATTGTGCCTATTTAAGTAGAGAAAAAAATCATTCCTAACTCATAGAGTTGATGCAAGGATCAAATGAAGTCATTTACATTTTAAATATGGCTGACACATAGTGTACTCTCAATATTAATGAATTGTTATTATCATGTGATATTCTCATTTTACTGAAGAGGAGAATTAGATAAAGTTCATTTTGAGGATTAATTAAGATAAGGCTTATAAACACCAAACACAACGCCTGACACAGGAATGATCTCAATACCCATTAGCATTTGTCATTATTATTATATACACTTTCCCAAACATTTCTACATGTTTATCCCTTATGACTTCCACTTTTCCTTAAAGAAGAAAACTCTGAATGTTTGCATCGTGTATTTCTTTGCATGGTGTATTTGTGTGTACTTTCCTTGCATTGAGTTTCTAGAAGTGGAGAGGTGGGACTTTAAGATTAGGGACCTGATTGCTTATACCTGATGAATGTCAGATAGTTTCCTGGTGAGTTGATATGGCTCACAATAACAATAAGTTCATGGATGTCTCAGCAGCTTGCACTAGGTGAGGAAGTGCACTTCCTGAATGCTTATTTTTGCTGCCTTGTTACCAGGGGAGGCTCAGAGGTCAAGCAGGAATCAAGGGTGTCCAGTTAAGGCAGTGATTCTTAACTGGGAGTGATTCTGCCGCCAATTCCCTCCAGGTGATATTTAGCAGAGCCTAGAGACATTTTTGGTTACCACAACTATGGGAGTGTTACAGCATCTGGTAGAGGCCAGGGATGCTTTTAAATATTCTGCAATATATGTGGACACCTTCCACAACAAAGAATTACCCAGCCCAAAATATCAACAGCGCCAGCGTTGAAAAGCTTTAGCGCCATCAGCATGGCAGAGGTAGGCAGCGGCTTCTTTCTGTGGGCTGGAGGAGGGCCTCAGGCCACAGCTCAGATTGTGGTGAAGAATGTTCTCCTTACCCTCAGCACCCAAGTTATTTTGCTACACCTTTGGCCAGCTGAGCAGCTTAATCTCCTTGCCTGTGAACCCAGAGACAGAGCAATTTTGAAGTACAAATCTCTAACCCCTATCATTTCATCCAGAGGGGAGCCGAATTCTGAGCAGTGTTGGAGCTCAGGAGAAATATTGAAAAAAGATAATTAGGGACTCTGGCCTTAGGAAGTTTACTGTCTGATGAGTTGCATGTATTTATAAACATTATCCTATTTGTAATTAATAGCTTAAGCAAATAAATAGACACACACCTTCACAAACAAAGGCACCCTAGGGGCGTATATGTATCAGGAAACTGCAAAACTGGGATGGAATTAAGAAACGAATGGATTCAGATTTAAAGACCTTTAGTTGTGTGTCTAGTGATCTCTCAGTGCATTTCCCTATTGGCGTGAACCTCTGACTCTCTGGATTCTCTAGATGTATGTGTGTGATGTGGGGGGAAGGTGGTGAGTGCATGTGAAGCTGCACACAGGTACATGAACTGTCTCTGTCTCTCTCTGTTTCTTTATCTCTGTGTGTTTCTGTTTCTCTCTCTCTTTTGGCCGTTGCCTTCATATTACCTCCTCTCTCTTTATTTCTCTGTCACATTGTTAATTTTCTTTCTCTCTGTATATGTATATCATTTTTATAGGCCTGATATTCCTGTCAGGCAAGAAATATTTCTCCTGGTGACCAGATTTGAACAACAATTCATTCCTAACAGCTTCAGTAAGAGAAATCTTGAGGATGTCGTCTTCATTGTGATCATCTAATCACCATAGCCAAGATGTCTCATAACCCTACTGGATCACGTGACATCCCAGGGCTTCAGAGGGATGGGCTGCTGTGATTGACCAGCCTGGACAAAAACACATGGCTGGAGTCAGATAGACAGCTCCATAAAGGATGACGGGAAGGGATACTAAGCAGACCCAAACCACAGGTATCCGCTCTAGTGAGTTAAGACCAACTCAAGAGAACAGCTTAATAACAATGCTAGTGCTGGAGGATTTTTGATCTACATTCTATGTTCTCTAGAAGTGTAAAGGAAAGAGATCAGTGTGAGCTGGAGTGACCAGGGAAGGCTTCCAGGAGGACTTGATTCTTGCTTTCAACCATGAAAGATGTGTGAGATTTTAACTAATGGAAGGAAGTGAGCCTTTCTGATGAGGGAGGAGTTTTTGCACATGTTTTATTGGTTTGGTTGCCTTGTTTTAAGCTCCCAAGAGGCAGGGACTTTTCTTTCTTTGTTAATGGAGCATAGTATTTATTGACCACAATCAGGCTTTGTCAATATGGTGCCAATTCTCTGAATGTCACTCTGCCAGTGACCATGGGGAGAGAATGGAAAAATAACAACTGAGAACCTTCTAATCCTGAGAGTACCAGCATGCTATAAAGAAACGGAGTTCGTTATAGATTCTGGATATTAGACCTTTGTCAGATGGACAGATTGCAAAATTTTTCTCATGTTCTGTAGGTTGCCTGTTCACTCTGATGATAGTTTCTTTTGCTGTGCAGAAGCTCTTCTGTTTATTTAGGTCCCATTTGCCAATTTTGGCTCTTGTTGCAGTTGCTTTTGGTGTTTTAGTCATGAAGTCTTTGCCCATGCCTATATCCTGAATGGTATTGCCTAGGTTTTCTTCTACGGTTTTAGGTTTTATGTTTAAGTCTTTAATCCATCCTGAGTTAATTTTTGTATAAGATATAAGGAAAGGGGTCCAGTTTCTGTTTTCTGCATATGGCTAGCCAGTTTTCCCAGCACCATTTATTAAATAGGGAATTCTTTCCCCATTGCTTGTTTTTGTCAGATTTGTCAAAGATCAGATGGTTGTAGATGTGTGGTATCATTTCTGAGGTCTCTGTTCTGTTCCATTGGTCTATCTATCTGTTTTGGGACCAGTAGCATGCTCTTTTGGTTACTATAGCCTTGTGGTATAGTTTGAAGTCAGGTATACTTGTGTAACAAACCTGCACATTTTGCACATATATTCCATAACTTAAAGTAAATTTAAAAAATTATAGTGGTCAAATATGTTTGGGATACATTAGGTTAATAAAATGAGACGTTTCTCTTCTGGAAAAAATAAAAGAAAGAAACAGGGAGGCTTTGGACCAAAAAAAGTGTCCGTGTAGTCCCTAGTGGTGCCCTCAGTGCTCTGTGTGTCTGGCCTCAAGTGTTTTACATTGAGATGTTGCCATTATCAAAGGTAAGTCAGGTTGTTTATTAATTCGGTAGACATGTATCACCTGATATGTACTACACACATAGGTTCCAATGGTTCAAATATAAATAAGACAGGGTCCTACTTTAAAGTTTACATCCAAGTAGAGAAGACACAGAAATGAGTTAGCACTTGCATACGTGATGTGACTGTCCCATGCAAGGCAGTGGTCCTAAAACTTGGCTGCACATAGAAATCACCTGCGAGTTTTAAAAAGCACTGATGCCTTGGTCCCATCTGTAAAAGTTTTTATTTCATTGGTCTGGCAAAGAGGACCCAGGCATCTGTATATTTCAAAGTTACCCCCCAGGGCTGTCATTAGCAGCCAAGTCTGAGATCCACTGGGATAAGGATGCTTCCGGAGCTGGGGAAGGGTTCTGCAGTGATACTAGGGAAGGAAGGGCTGCTGGAGGGGCAAGGCCCAGTGAGCTTGAAAAGAAGAATGAGAGTTTGCTAAGGAGGGAGAGGGGCCGAGAGATGAGTGGATAAGGACTTTGAAGCTCTTCCTGCTGGGAAGTCAGGAAGTCTCTCTAACTTCGGCCTAGTCCCTGTGTGGCCTTAGGCAGACATCCATTTCTCTGTGCCTCAATTTCTCCTTCAGTTGAATATGACTAATGATGCCTGCTCTCCTTACCTTAGGGGTTTGCTGTTAGGATCAAATGAGGTAAAGAAAAAGGAAATAGTAGAATGTCAGTGATCATTGGGAAAAATAATCCATTAAAGTAAAGCCTCATTTTTTCAGCCTCTTTGGGAAAATAAGTATTTTACATAAATCAACTTGTAGATAACTAAATTTCAAACTTCCAAGAAGTAATAATTTTATTTTAACCAATAAAAATCATTTTAGTTTTTCTAAAACATACCATTTGCAGCCCTAATTTCTTAAACAGGATGTCATCAGCCCTGTTTCCTTTCTTCTCTGCCCTCAGCCCCTCAACATAGATGTCAGCACTCAACTATGCTGTGTCACAGTAATGCCCCCAGGGCTATTGAAAAGTGTAGGGACTTGTGGTGTGGAAGATTGGCTTTTGAGTTCTTAGGTCTGTTTTTCATAAGCTTTCCATTTCTCTTGCTATCCAAGTATCAGCTGTTGGTTCTCACCATTTTCAATTCTACTTTCCATTTCTAACTTGCTGCTGCTTCCCTGTTGAAGACAGGAAAACCAGAATACCAGTCTTAGAATGGCATACAAAATCTGAGTCAATAGACTTTAAGTAAGAGCTTGTCAGAGAGAGTGGACTGTGTGATCTTTAGTAAATGAGTTTTTAACATGTGTGTCAGCTCTTTTCAGGGGACTTTCTGGGACTTACCTGGCCTGGCTCTCTAATTTAAGAGATAGCCGACTGGGCTTTATGTGTGGAAGGTCAGAGGCCCACAAGAATTATTTGTAGAGATTCTCGGGCTTTCACCTTCTAGCTGTTGGCCAGAGAGCTTTACAGTTTCCCACCCTGGTCACCAGGATAATTTTGTCCTTGTCAGACCAGATTTTGAACGTCTATTGCCAAACTTTTTGTTATTTTCAAGGCAGGAATAAAGAAGGGATAGCTAGGATCAGACTTAGGAAGGAAGGAGTACCTTGAAGCAAACAGCGCAAACTGAGGCAATACCGTCTTCCCCATGGAGTAGAACAGGGCAGATAAAGTGAGAAAGCAGAGGAGGAAGTGGTGGAAGGAGTCAAGACCGTTAAGACAGAGGAGACAGATGGAAGACATTGGGGAAGAGAACTTCTGGGAAAGTGCAAGGTAGAGAAAGCCAGGAGCAAGGTGTAGACCAGCATGACTAGGCACTCTGTATTCTTCTCTCTCTTTTTTTTTTTTTGAATCATTGACTCATTCGCCATTCAGTACTCATGTCTTGTGACCCTTACAGGTGACAGTCCCTAGGAGCAGCCACACTGGGGGGGTGGGGGGGGGCCACATTCTGCTGGTTCTCATATTGCAGGACGGTCCTCTTTGAAAGTGTGGATTTCCGAGTAGCAGTTGGCCCTGAGTGCGTCCCACTTTGCTGTCTAATGTCTGTGTTGTCACTGAGACTCTGTCTCTCCCTTTCTTTCCCAGGTCAGTGGCCGGATTGGATAAGGAGGCGGACCTGGTGCACATGGAGGTGCGGACCACGGATGGATGTGAGTTCTGCTACAGCCAGGCTAGGCCCAGGGAGATCTGCCTGCAGGTCTCTCTCCTCCCCCAATTTGCATTTTAATGACTTGGGAAGATGAAAAGCCCTGAGCTCCATTACAGCCATATCCATTCTTATTTCCCAGAGTGGGGGTGAGAAGTCCTGTCCTAAGGGAGACTTTTCATTGAAACAGACTCTCAGGAATGAATTTTCTTGGGATATGAGTTAATGTGATGAATTTTGAGGCTCCCGTTTGTAATTTCTTTGGCGTCTTCAGAGTAATTTGAAGAGGAATGTCCATAACTCATCATGGTATTTTATATTCATATAGTGAATTGCAGGGGCTGCCTGCTTCAAAGTATGAACCTTTTCTATAGGCAAACTTACCACAAAATGTAATGGGGTTTATTCATCCAGTCAAGCTATTTAGGGATGGCCTGCTATGTGTCAGACATGGTTCTAAGCCCTAGAGAGAGAGGTGATGAGCAGGTTCTATATTGTCCCTGCAAACAAGGGACTCCTCTAGCAGTAGAATTGCAAAATTTTAAACACGTGACTGGCTATATACCTTGTGCAGCTGTGTCCTTCTTACACAAAATTGGATGGAAGTAGCATTATTTTGTACCAATTTAAGCATTTTATTCTTCTCAGAGTTGTTTATACTTAGAGGGTTCTTCTCTATCCAGGAAAAATAAGAAC
Source organism: Cacajao melanocephalus (assembly GCA_963573385.1). NCBI lineage: Eukaryota > Metazoa > Chordata > Mammalia > Primates > Pitheciidae > Cacajao > Cacajao melanocephalus. The sequence goes on from CAUYLG010019796.1 coordinate 36,618, forward strand.
TTAAACATATATAAAAATATAATTATCGTATCTTAGATTGAGAACAGAACCAAATAGTCTAATAGTGATGATGCAGAGTGCAGCAGAACAAGCGCCTGCCTGTGAGTTGGGGTCCTGGCTCTGTTACCCTCTGGCCTTGAGACAAGGAAAAACTCCTTAACCTCTCTGGGCTGTAACTTCCTCTGTGACCTGAGAATTCTCATCCTTGCCTGGAGCACCACCCAGGGGTATGGGTTGATCAAACAGAGATGAGTATTAGAGGAACTAAAAAATGTATAAAGTTAAGGTGATTCTGTTTTGACCTGGCTATTGGCATTGTGGTATCATTCAGAGTTTGTTAAGGAAAATTGCATGTGCTTTCTGCATGAGAAATCTACTGTTGGAGACCAACTACATGCTGGAAACATGCATTTGGGGGAATATGTTTGATTTGATTTGTTTTTATTTTTAAAAGAGAAGGGGCTGGGCATGGTGGCTTCCACCTGTAATCCCAGCACTTTGGGAGACTGAGGCAGGTGGATCAGGAGTTGAAGATCAGCCTGGCCAAGATGGTGAAACTATGTCTCTACTAAAAATACAAAAGTTAGCTAGATGTGGTGGTGGGTGCTTGTAATTCCAGCTATGCAGGAGGCTGAAGCAGAGAATTACTTGAACCCAGGAGGTGGAGGTTGCAGTGAGCAAAGATCATGCCACTGTATTCCAGCCTGGGTTACAGAATGAGACTCAGTCTCAAAACAAAACAAAAAAAACAAAAAAACATAGAGTTAGAAAGTAATCAGAATTTGTTACCTTATTTCTGCCACTTTGTTGAGTCTCCCTCCCTCTATCTCTTCCTCCCTCCCTCCTTCCCCTTCCTTCCTTCCTCCCTCCCTCCCTCCTTCCTTTGCTCTTTTCCTCCCTTCCTCCCCTTTCTCCCTTCTTTCCTTCCTTCTCTCCCTCCCTTCCTTCCTTCCTTCCTTCTTTCTTTCCTTCCACCATCCCTCTTTCTGTCCCTCCTTCCTTCCATCCTTCCTTTCTTTTAATCTCATTTGATCCTTGATAGGTGTAAATTTGTGAGACAGCCAGAGTTGACCCACAATGTTTTTAATTTATTTTTTAACTGAAGAGCTATTGGGAATTTAAGAAGATACTATCACACAGTTAAATCACTTATCATAAGGATGGTAGAGCCTGGATTCAAAATTATATTCAATTTTTATGACTGAGAAAGAAACTGGGAGAAGAATGAGGTATAGTGGTTTCAGGGAGCATAGAAGGACAGGAGGAGGACAGCAAATAGCCAGTCTCATAAAATGACCCACAGGCCAGTTCTCAGGACTGCTCTTCCATGGACTTTGCCTCCTAAGTCAACCTGTTTAGGCCATATTTGTGATCTGTCATGGACATGGTATTTCAGAGTTGGAGGATGCTCTGAGTTCTGACCTGGTATAAGAATCCTCTGTCCCAAACCTCTGACCGTGCGTTCTCAGGCTCTGCGAACTCAGGCTTAAGACACATCATTTTCTGCTGCTTTACAGCTCCTTTAAAAAAAAACAGTTTCTTACATTAAGCTAAAATTTATTTTCTGAAAGTTCAAGAATTCTGTTCCAAATTGGGATGAGGCCTATGGTGCAGGACTTCCGTGAAATTTTATGAGATTACAAATGCAAAACACATAGAACAGTTTCTGGCCTATTGCCAGAATTCAATAATTGAATAAAGGCAGGCAGAAATATAACAGGGATAAATGTCATGTGCTGTACTTAGGTTAAAGTATAGAATATATTAGTTCTGTTCCATCTTCTAGGTTTTTTTATTTTTTTTTCATTATAAATCCCCCATTGGAATTCCAGGGTTTTAAAATCAATTTTTAATAGTTTAAAGAATGCTCTTTCAATCTAGTAAATTGCCCCTAACTCAGCTTTATTTAGAAAGTGCACATGGCAAAACTGCCTTAATCTGGGCATGTTTTATTTAAATATCCTAACAAAGTGCATAATGCCTTTCTTTTGTGGCACGTAGTGAGTGCTGCCTCACACTCATGCATTCACACACACACACACACACACACCCCTCTCTACCATCATTTGAGCATCATCAGAAGTACAAAAATGTTTTATTTACTTTTTTTCCTGACGTGGTAGTTTAACTCAAATTTGCCCAGATTCACATAGCTAACTAGTGATTTTTTTTTTTTTAAAGCTAGAACAAAAACCTCTCAATAGACTAGCGGGAAGGAAACTTCTGATAAAGGACATGTATGAAAGACCTACAATTAACATCATCTTAATGATGAGATACTGAGTGTTTTCTCCCTGAAGAGCAGTAAAATGGCAGGAATATTTACTCTTTTAACATTTGCATTCAACATTATGCTGAAAGTCCTAGGCAGTGCAATAAAGCAAGAAAAATGAAATAGAATTCATATAGATTGCAAAGAAGAAAATAAAACTTGCTATTCTCATTGACATAATTGTCTATGTAGCAAATGGCAAGGCATCCATAAGAAAAGCTCCTAGAACTAATACATGAGTTGGGCAAGGTTGCAGGATATAACAAATTCAGTGGAGAAAGGATGTTATTTTCAATCAATGGCGTTGGATCAATTGGACAGTCATCTGGGGAAAATTTAACTTCAGCCTATGATTTACAACATGTACAATATTTAATTCCAAATAGATCATATATCTAAATGTACAACATAGAATTATAAGGCTTTTAGAAGAAAACATAGAAATTTTTTATGACCTTGGGTTGGACAGAGTTTTTAAAAATGACACTAAGAACAAAATTGATAAAATAAATAATTGACAAATTGAGCTTCATCAAAATTTACAACTTTTGCTGTTCAAAAGATGCTGTTAAAACACTGGGGAGAAAATGTATGCAAATTGTATATCCAACAGAGGACTTGTAGTCGGAACACATAAAGAATTCTTTAAACATAGCAATAAAAAAGAGCTCATTAAAAAAAGTTTGAACAGATCGTTTAGCAAAGAAAATATAAGGATAACAAACACATGAATCAGTGTTCAATGTTATTAGATATTAGGGAAATGCAAATTAAAACCATAATGATATATCACTATATACCTATTAGAATCACCAAAATAAACAAAAATGACAGTATCAAGTGCTGGCACAGAAGCGAAACAATAGAACTCTCATACATTGCTTGTGGGAATGGAATATGGTACAACCACTCTGAAAAATAATATTTTGGTAGTTTGTTATAAAGTTATACAAATCTTATAGCCCAGCAGTCCCACTTCTGCTATATATTTAGCCTAGAAAAATGAAAAATTTATGTTCACATTAAAATCTGTACACAAATAGAGGTTTATTAATAATCAGCAAAAACTGGAAACAAATATCTTTGAATGGGTGAAGGTATTAACAAGCTGTGGCATATGTACAAAATAGGACACTGCTTGGTATTATATCTGCAACAACATATGAATTTTAAAGGTGGGTAAAATAAGCTAGTCTCAAAAGGTTGCATGCTGTATTATTCCACTTATGTGATATTATGGGAAAGACAAACTATATAGATAGATAATTTACTGGTGGTTTCCAGAATGGGGAAAGTATTTGACATGAAAAGCTGCATGAAATATTTTTTGAGGATGATATCATTGTTCCGTAATCTGATTGTGGTGGTGGTTATATAAATCTGTATATTTGTTCAAACTTACAGAACTATATGCCAAAAACTCACTGTGTATACATTGGAAAATATAAGTTTTTATTAAAAATACTACAATTAAAATTTATGGCTAATAAAAGATAGGAAGCACAGTTCCTGACTTCTAGTTCTATAGCAATTCCTGCTTTTCTCATTGATTCATTTATTCATTACCTTATTTCTACTTTTATCCAATCAACATTTATTTAAAATCTATATATACTGGGCACTGAGGGGACATACAGGTGAATGTGATATTATCCTTACCATCAAGAAGCTTATAGACTTGTATTTGAATGATGGACAATTCAAATGATGGACAAGTATTAGAATGATGCTAGCACAATTTGACAAGGACTTTAATGGAGTTGGGAATATATTGTGTTGAATCATAAATGAGACTGCAACTAATAACCAAAGCAAGTTAGGGGAACCATCTCAGAAAAAGAAAATGTTTTATTTGGTGCTAGGGATTAGTAGGAAATTCTCTGAGCGTTCTGGATAGAGAGAAGAACCTTGCAAGTTCCCAGAATCATGAGAAGTGATATGTGCAAGGCTGTAGGTTATGATCTGGAAAAGAATGAATAGAGATAGGTTAGTGAAGGTGGGTTGAAGAGGACCTATGAGGGAACAGGTAGGTAGCTTCCTGAGCCACAGGTCATGCTGCACACCAAGCCGTCTACAGCCATCCTTGCCTGTTTATAATGGTAAACCTTCATGAAGCAATTCTGTCTCCTCCAGCTGCAGTCTTAGATATGGATGGTACCAGTCAGTCTCTGGTCACTTAGCTTCCTTTCTACCTGCCTCTTTTGTCTGCTTGTTTCACATTTAAAATACAGGAACTGATAGATGAAAAGCCAGGACTCATTTCAGCCCATTCAGATCCCAGCCCCCATCTCTGGAGCACAAGGCAGCTTTTGCTCTGTTTCCCTGGTCTCCAATCCAGACTAACTTGGCTCATAACTCAGGAACGATTCTGAGAAATGGGGAAGTCAGCTGACCTGTCTGGTGGCCCCAGACAAGTGATGGAGGAGCAGACTGTGAGAGACTAGCATCAGTGATGAGGCCAGGTAACATCCTGTACCCTGCTTCTCACGGACTGTGCTCTGAGCAGACAGACTTATCCAGTACCCTCAGCTCTGTGTCCAGGTCTTTTCTTGCTTCATGACACTGGACTCGTCAAGCCTGCCTACACTTTCTGCCTAGGCAGTTAGGTGAGCCTGGGAAGTTGGAGTGAATGACTCTTCAAGCCCTGGTAGAGGGTTATACTGCCTTGGGCTGAAGGGCAGGCACCAGCAGCTCTGTGGTACCACTCTTCCTGCTTGATCTCTACGGGAGCCACATTTGCCATTTGTATTTATCTTTTTCAGGAATAAAGGGTTATGGTTTTTAGCTAGGAGCACAGACAGGCAGATGTGGAGAGTAGAGTCCTAAATTCTAGTTCCAGTTTTTCCACTGAGAGGCTCTGTGAGCCAGGGAAACACATAAACCTCTCTAGGTTCCTTTTTCCTAATTATAAAATGAAGCAGAATTAATGATTTATTTATTCATTCAGGGAACAGAAACAAGATCTGCTCATGAAACACCAATTAAATATTGTTCTATGTAGTTCTCAGAGTAAGATGGGGATACTGGCATCTGTGCAAATATTAATACAGAAATTTGTGATTTTCTTATATTTGTTCATTGGTTCATAATTCACTCCACTGTAATGGAATACTCTTCAGGTATAGAAGACAAGTGGTCCTCAAACCAAGCATTATAATCACCTCATGAATACACACATACACACACACACATGCACACACGCAAACATGCACACACACACCCTTACCTGGACCCCAACACAAATCAATGAATGAAGTATCTCCTGGGATAAAGTTGTCCTGCTGATTCTAGGATGTGTAGAATCGAGAACCAATTCACTAGACGGGAGCTGGTTGAACTTTAACATGCACATGCACCATATGGAGAGCTTGTTAAAATACACACTCCCCATTTCTGACAAGCTCTCAGCTGCTGCTTCTGGTCTGGGGACCACACTTGGATTAACACTGCACTGCACTGAGCTGCGGGGTAGATTCAGATAAAAAGGACACCATCAGCATGGAGTAGCGCACAGGCTGATGGGAGAGGCCGATATGTACACAGATCATTGTTGCAACACATTATGCTAAAGGCCACAAAGACTCTGCTGTAAATATAATGAACAAAGTGCTGTGGAGACCCAAAGGAAAGGTTGTGCAACTGCTGAGGAGTGACCAAAGGCTGCACAGAAGAGGCCATAGCTAAGCTTCATCTTGTGGGATGAGCTGGATAGATTTCTACTGTCCAGAGAGATGGCAGAAATGGGGTGTGGGAAAGTTATGCTAGAGCTGTGCTGTCCAATACGGTAGTCATTTAGTCACTAGTGGTTATTGAGTCCTTGAAAGGTGCTGTCCAAATCAAAGTGTGCTTTAAGTATAAAATACATACCAGCTTTCAAAGGCTTATTTTACTCTGAATGAAAAATTGCTCCTTGATAACTTTTATATTGATGACATGATAAAATGATAATATTTTGGGCTAAATAAAACATAGAAATGAGCTTCAGTTTTCTATTTACTTATAAAATATGATTACTGAAAAATTGAAAAGGTCATTTGTGGCTCGTTTTGTATGTCTATTGGATGGTGCTGTTCTAGGTAGACTGAAGGAGCCCTAGAAAAGCAGCACAGAGCACGACCTTTTCAGTTGCGTGGCGTGGCATTGACAATTCTGACTTTGAACCTGACTCCAACACTCTGGATCTAACCCAACATAAGCTGGTCTCTTTTTTTTGTTTGTTTGCATATTGGAATCTCTATTCTGGCCTAGCCCTAGTCTCCCTCTATAGGAGTCAGACTTCCTGGATTAAGCTGAAAGCACTGAATTATTTTTTGCTCTGGCAAGGCTTAAACAGGGCAAAGCCAACCAGTTTGGTAAACAATTGTGTGAATAATCCTATTTCTGCCATAAGATTCAGGATACAAATGGCTTTTCCTCCCATTTGCTTCTGGAATTCATCTTTTTCTGAATGTCCTTGCACGTGCTTTCTCTCTGACACACACACAGTTCCTCAGTCACAGACCGACAGAAGGACGCACACACCCTCCATTTAAGAGGCAATTGAGTGTCAGGAGGGAGAGCATTAACTTGGTGACATAAAAGTTGAAGAACTTACCATTCAACATGAGATTTGGAAAAAAAAAATGTAGAACTAAGTCTGTCATTTAGACCTTGGACAAATTTCTTAGCCTTCCTCTGATCCTTCATCTAGTGTTTTACTTATTTGAAAATACTAACAAATGTAAGAAGTATTTTTATAATTTACTTTTTCATCAGTGTACTAATGAAGATCTTATTATAGAGTAAAATTGACAACAAGGGAGATTTCAGTTCAATGGACAAAGCAGTAACAACAGAGAGTACCCAAAATGATCTAAACTGTTTTGTGAAGTGGGGAGCTCCCCTGCATGAGATTCCCAAGTACGGTGTCCCATGGGGCACTGTGATAAGTGAACCTGAACATGGGCAAAACATTCAAAGCATCTAGACATTCTAGAAATGTCCAGAATCAAAACCCATAGAACATAAGCCACCATCCTTTGTCTTTCTCTCATCATCAACCCTCGTTAAGCAATCACTGCACTGTCTTCTAAGACAAGATGAAGCCTAATACTTCTTAACAGAATATTCTAGGCATACATAAGTAATCAAATGAGCTTGGCACACAAGTGAAACTATTAGCTTTGAAGACTAAACTCTAGTCTCTAGATACATATGTTATTGGCTCTTTAAAAATCTTGGATTATTGCTTAGTTCAATAACTTTGGAATTGTGTGAACTCTGAGTCTAGCAGCTCTTTAAGACTTCAGAGGCCAAAGTGAGGACAAAGTGGGAGCTAAGGCAATGGGACTGCGGACTTCTTGCCTTTTGTTCAACTATAGCAGGCACACTAAAACTCACTTTATGAGTGAGTTTTGATAGAAGGATTCAAGAATCAAAAAGTCAGAACATGTAAGAGTTTTCCACATTGTATTCCGTTCCAAAAGGCATAAAAATGTATAATAACTTGCCCAAGGTCACATAGAAATCCAGTGACAGGGACTGACCCAGCATGTAGATTCTCATCAAATACTTAGCCCAAATTTCTTTCTATATTTAAATACATAAAGGTTAGGATCACAGGTACTGGTGTAAAATCACTTGGGTTCAAATTCTAGCTCTGTCGTTTCCTAGAGCTGTTGAACTTAGGCAAATTACTTAGTCATCCTGTGCCTCAGTTTCCTCTGCTATAACAGAGAAATGATAATAACTCCCTGGGTTGTTGCAAGAATTAAATTAGTTAATGAATATAGTTCCTGAAACACCAGACAACACAGAGTGAGCAGTCAAATGCTGCTATTATCATCATCATCATCATCTTCATCATCATCTTCTTTATATAGTCATCCTATTCAGGGCCAGTTTATTTGGCAGGCAGAGTGGAAAGAGCCCTGAATGGGATGGTACGACTGCTGAGATATTCAATGTCACTATGGTTTCTAAATATCTGTAACTGCCAGATTTCCTCCTGTGCCATCAAGAAGGCAGAAAATGCCGGATTCTCCTGTGGGAGATAAGAAGTTTCACCAAAGTTCAAAATCCATAAGCTCAGTAGAAGGAATGGAAGCTTCCTTTTTTGTTTGTTGCCTTTGTTTGTTAGAACCTATTATGCTTTGAGTTCTATATTAGGTATTTGCAGCAATAATGCTTCCTTCATTTTGCTCTGTCATTACAGATAGGTTAGTTGCACACCCCTGTCAAGAAAAAGGATGCTGATGGAAGCTAAATAACTTTTTAGAGTTACCTTGAATCTGCTTGTTTTCGCTTATTTTCATTTGAGAGTTATTGTTACATAAAATAAATAGCTCATGGGTATTTCTCTAAGAGAAGGCCTGAAGAGCTGAATTTGCTTTTTGTTCACAATTTTAATTCACTTTTTCAGTTTCTGACAGTAGGTATATTGTTACCCAAAGGAATGAAAGTTGAGTAAATCACAGAATGTTTTTTTCTCTGAGATGACAAGAGACTTGATGTCTAGGAAGTTTGAATGCTTAGTAATTCTCAAAGGAAAAACATAATCACAAGTCACCATGTAATTAAACATAACAAAATGTATAGGCTTTTAATGTCATTCAGTTCAGTTTAACCATCATTTACTGAAGCTTTACAAAGTCAGCCCAGGAAAGAGAAAAGTGGCTAAGATTTTATTTCTGCTGGTAAAGAGGTGACCTTTTTGGAAAGGTATAGCAGAACCAAAACTGGGCTTTACAGTGAAATTTGTAGATGTGGATGAGGGGCTTGTCTTGCTGAATAGAGAAAGGCTGAGGCTGCCTCCCTGAGTCCTGTGAAACTTCAAGCAGAAATACAATCCCTTAGGAGGAAAAGAAGGCTAAGGGTGTCAGATAGTCTCTGTCTCTCCTCCCACATTCACCAGTTCTCTAAGTATCTTAAGGCATATTCATTTTTGAACGTCCTGTCTCCATCACTGGCGTAAGAATCTTCTAAGGGCAAGAACCTGTCTTATGTTCCCTGCTTCCTGTAACCTCAGGATGTGTCTGACACCTGCAGCTTCTCTATACACCTTGAGCCAATACAAAATGAATGAATCAGTCAGTGTGGGGCAGCCCTTCCCACCATATGAGATCTTTGGTCCCATATCTGTAGGGTGAGAAGACATGGATGCTGGCTCCATTTAAGTGATGTTACAACTCTCCCAAAAGGTTCTGCTAGCTGTAGAGCTAATTTGAAATAGGGGTGCATATTTCCAAAATAGCAAAATAATTTTCTACTCATGGTACAGGGAACAAAGCTTTTGACATTTTATTTTTGTAGGTGGATCAGTGACCACACCAGTTCTTAGAAATACATTAGAAAAACATTTTACATTTAGAAATATGTTAATCATGAAGATTAATCATTTAGGAAATCACTCTCTGGTTTTTACATGGGGATATCCAAATGAGATCTTTCTACTGTCTGTTTTTTCTAGTTTTTCATTTGAGGATGTTTCAGAGGAGAAGATAGAAAATAGAAATTCATGAATAAGGATTAATCAAAGTCAGTTCATTAACATGTAATTATGTATTTCATGAGCTTTGCTTACATAAAATTTCACGTGCATTTTTAACTCCCTTGTTCAGGAATTTTTTTCTCTCATAGCGTACTTTCACATCCAGGTTAAACTCAAGATATGCCTCCTCTTTGAAGTTCTCCTTGATTTGTCCAGCCTATATACATTTTTTCTTGTCCAAACACTCGTTACATTTAAAGAAAGGAAACGATGATTTAAATTCAGAATATGACTTCACTATAGAACCTGTGATATTATGGTCTTTCGATTCTCCACAACAAAACAGGACATTTATTATAAATTGAATGTATAAAAGATGCTGAGAGTTGAATTCCTTTTTCTTTCTCTTCATAATTAAAAGTAACTAACATTTATTGATCTTTTAAAATGTATCCACAATATATTAAGTGTTTTTCATGCATAATCTTATTTAATCTTGATGACAGTCCTCAGAGGCACATACTAAATTGTCTGCGCCTCACAGATGAAAAGCCATGCTGCTACTTGACCAAGGCCAGTCTACACATAGTAAGTCCCAGATTTGATCTCAGCACTTTCTAGCTTCGGAGTCCTTGCTCTTAAAACCACTGCAGTATGCTCAAGAGATCTGGACCACTTTCTTTTTATCTGGTATCTGGTGTTATTAAAAAACAAATAAGGCCATACTTGTAGGAAGCCTGTTTTGGGATTTTAAGTTATTTCATAAATACCTTTGTGAATGTCATCATAGAACCTCTATAACTGTATTCAGTCTCATTTGGAGGTAATGTCTAGGGCTCTAATTTGAGACATTTTGCATATGTGAGGTTTGAACCAAATGGTATTCCCTGCTCACCCTTGAGAGCCACTGTTCCTGCATGACCCTCAGTCACTTTTGTTTGGCCACCAGGCCAGCCTGACAATTTAGTTTCCCCATGCTCCTACTTTGGTTCTCACCTGGCAGAGGGCACTGCGGCACTTATCCAGTCTCTATGTTTTGGAAAATAAAAGCATTGAGACTTCCAATATTTGAGTCCACCTAAGACTGCAAGGCCACCAAATTTTAAGTGATTTTCAAAAACTCATTTCATTGCTGTCTTCCTGTTAAATTGGACCTTTCATTCCATGCTGAGCAGTGGCAAGCAGAGAGTGAGCCAAGAAGTAGGATGAGCTTGGCACAACATTATACCTGCTATGGGTCAAGGTTTAGATAGGTTTTGATTTTGTTTGTGATGGCCTTGAATATATTGCTTCATTCTTCAAAGTGTCCAAATGAGACAGTGAAGAGCAAATAGCCAGGGGGAAATGAGCCAGTGTATGGGGCTAAGCAGGTGTTCCCCCTGTGTGCAACTTTGATTACCAGTGCAAGGACACTGGCTAAGAAGGAAGCAGGTTGCCATGTCAACACCTGTGGTTTCTTTACATGTTTTTACTGCAGCTTTTCATTGTTTTGGTGCTTTATTCTAGAAGCAAATTACTAAGACTGTATGGATCCAAGAATATTCCTGGTGGGCCAGCAATGTGCTCCAAAGCACAGCCTGGGCTCCCTGCCTTCCCCTCTCCTCTCAGCCAAAAATGGAAATCCAGGCCACTCTTGGCTTTCTCTGTGAGCCAAGACAAAAAAGAAAAGACATACAGGCTGTCCTTAAAGAATGGTGGACAAGCTGGTCTTGCTACAGGGCCAGGGAATGAGGGTAAGAAAGCCTGTCTCTTTCCTTGCAAGGAAGGTTGTCACCAAATTGCAGAGCAGAAAGGAATATAAATCATTGAACATGCACATTGCAGCACTAATCACAATAGCAAAGACATGCAATCAACCTAAACAGTCATCCATGGTGGAACTGAATAAAGAAATTTTAGTACAAATACACAATGGAATATCATGCAGCCGTGAAAAGGAATGAGATCATGTCCTTTGCAGCAACATGAATGGAGCTGGAGGCCATTATCCTAGGCAAACTGACACTGGAATGGGAAAATAAATGCCACATGTTCTCATTATAAGTGGAAGCCAAACACTAAGTTATGGACACAAAGAAGGGAACAACAGACACCACAGCCTACTTTTGAGGGTGGAGGTTGGGAGGTGGATGAAAATAGAAAAACTATTGAGTGTTATGCTTACTATCTGGGTGATGAAATAATCTGTATGCCAAACCCCAACAACACGCAGTTTACCTATGCACATGTACATCTTGGACCTAAAATAAAAGTTGGGAAGAAAAAAAAAAACCAAAAACCAGAAAACACTGGCTTCTGGGTTTCATTTGGAGTATAGGCTTGTTTTGTTTGGGCTCATGGTGTTTGGCTTACACCATCTTTTAAATTTAGATTAGCTCTCAATTTTAGGAAATTTGACATTTAAAAATAGGGGCATTTAGCATTTCTTAGAAACTCAGAATGTTGGCTGGGAGCGGTGGCTCACGCCTATAATCCCAGCATTTTGGGAGGTTGAGGCGGGCGGATCACAAGGTCAGCAGATCGAGACCATCCTGGCCAACATGGTGAAACCCTGTCTCTACTAAAAATACAAAAATTAGCCGGACATGGTGGTGCGCACCTGTAGTCCCAGCTACTCGGGAGGCTGAGGCAGGAGAATCCCTTGAACCCAGGAGGCACTGGACCACTGCACTCAGCCTAGGGGACAGAGTGAGACTCCATTTGAAAAACAAAAACAAACCAATAAAAAACTCAGAATGTCTTATTTTTGCATATGAGTGCTGCATGGAGAAGCAGTTCCCCCTTAAAAGAGGGGAATGTTTGCCATTGGAGTGTGGTCCCTGCTGCTCTTCAGAGATTCCTGACACTGAGACCTGGTGCCAGCCACCATTTGTCACCTATCCCTGCTAATTTTACTCCCACACATAATTTGCATGGCCCCTTAAGCATTTGAGTTTATTAAGATTGTTGTAAAGGCCTGCCCTGTCATAGAAAGTTATTAGGCCATGTCTCAAGGCCCTCAGCAATATTGGTGATTTTGATGCTGGTAGGTATTAGCCCAGGCTTAGGTTTTAGAGATGCCTTTGTGGCTGCTTGTCTCGAGTCCATCCAGTTTCCAATACATCATCCACATGGACCCTAGGTGTGAAATGAGTGTAGAAGGAACACAGATGACAAGAAAGTGTTCCAGGCAAGTGGCACAGGTAATGGAGGGAAGAGAAGAGACTACAGAAACACTTCAGAGGCAGAATTGTCAAGGATTAGGAATGAACTGGATTGTATGGGATTTGGAAAAAAGAAAAGTTTAGAGGCAAAAGCTACTGGGCAGATGATGGCTGCTGATGGGGTGAATGGAATTAATAGTAGATCTAGTCAGATTATGGTTACCAAAGCGAACAGACATTGCTCAAATTTGAACATTCAAGAAATAGTTATGTACAGCATGTAATGAATTCTTTTCCTATTAAAATGTTTCTTAAAGTAGCATCATGTTTCTAAATTAATATGTGTAATAACTGTAACTAGCAACATATATAAGTAAACCCCTTCCTAGACAGAAGGTTCTTTTAGAATTGAAAATCTGTCTAATTCATTGCCTTATTCCTAGTACCCAAACAGTACCCAAACAATACCCAATATATAGTGTGTGCATAAGAAATACTTGTTGAATCCATCCATCAATTACTTAATTAAAGATAAACAGAGGCAAGGGACCCATAGTTTAAACTCAATTGTTGTACATTCTTGCTTCTGTAAGCCTTTTGTCTTTATTTATCTGCTGCCTACCTCTCCCTTCTCTGTAGCCCCTGACACCTCTGCATACATATGCACACATACAAGGAAACATCACATTAGATAGCCATGTGTAATCATGCATGTGGTTTTAGATAATAAAGATTTCTCTACTTTTAATCTGAAAGTGATTTCTACTTTTCATTTTGATATATATTTTTAAATTTCATTAAATGAATAATAACCTTTTTTAAAAGCAAATTTTTATGGTGGATTCTTCACAGACTCACCTGTAGTTTTCCTTAATTAAAGAGCAAAAAACTGAATGGATTGCCTTTCCTTGGATAACTTCTAGTCATAATCAGAATGCCTTTTGGAGCCAAAGATTTCCCATTCAGCTACAGCTGCTACCACACACATTTTTTGGAAGGTGAGAGAGGAAGGTTCAGCTGCTGAGATCTCAAGAACATTTTTACAATTAATTATATAAGTTTTATAAATGTTATGTAAGAAGTGAATGCATTCTTGTAAAAATAATACAAATGTATATAATGTGAAAAGCAAAGATTTCACTTGAATTCTGTCTACTTCCTTGAGTCCATTTTTTTTTTTTTTTTTTGCCTAAAAGTAATTATAGCTAATTTTCCTGTATATCCTTTAAACATGTTTCTGTGCACTATGGCACAAACCTAATTGGATCATACTATACATGATGCTAACTCATTTTTGAAAGATTGTAGAACTGTGTGTTTTAGAGAAATCGCCATGTTGAAGCATATGTATCCACCAAATTATTCTAATTGCAGCATTGTACTCTGTCATGTGCATATATCTTAGTTTATTTGGGTGATCATTAATTCATGGGCATTTAACCTATTTATAGTTTTCCCTACTATGAGCAATGCCACTATAAATATTATTGCCCTTGCCTCTTTGTGAAAATATGAGTCTTTCTCTAGAAAACATCTAGAGAATTAGAATAATTAGAGAACTCGAGAAAACAGATTCTCCTTGAATTAGAATTACTGATATAAGATATGTGCCTTTAAAATTCTGATACGTATTTCAAATTTGTTCTTCCAAAAAGCTAATACCAACCTACTTTTTCAGCAGTATGATATGATATGAACTATTTTTCTCCTTCTGTGCCCAAACTAGATATTACCATTTTGGGGGGTATCATTACAAACTGTCGACAGAAACATAAAATTTCATTGTTACTTTAAATTACCTTGTTGATTTCCCCATGAAGTAGAGCTTTGTGTGCTACCTGGGGCTCCATCAGGGTTTCCACTTGTGTCTAAGCATCACTCTGCCCTCCTGTTTCAGATGCTCACTACCTCACCTGCAGGATCCAGGAATGCGCCGAGACAACTAGAAGTGGCCCTTTTGCCCGCTCCATTGACATCAGTTCCCTGGTTGTCCAGGATGAATATATCTTCATTCAGGTGAGTACAGAAAGTGCAGTTGGCGGTAGGAGGATGCATCGTTGAAGTTGACTGCCTGCTAGGAAAAGGAGGGTGGCTTTCCCAAGATTGTGAAGATGTGGAGCTGAGACACTGTCTTTCCTTTGCTTCAGGGACCCAGTCCTCTGGGGAGAGCCCAGACTTTACTGGTTTTAGTGATGCACTGAATCTTTCAGGTGGATTGCCACTTTATAGCATCTGAGCTGTCTGAATTGACTAGGTCTTGGGCTGGGTTTGAGGTAACTTAAAGTCAAATTTCTAATGGGATTTGACATTTAGTAATGTATCAAAGCCACATTCTATTCCTACCTAAAGTGACTTGTCTAACTTGGCAATGAAAATCCCCAATAAATTAAACATCTTTAGGATTCTTTTTCTGGACGTATCTAGTGCTCACTAAACTATCCCCTTCTTTCCAGTGCTGACTACCTCCTCAATGTCCACGTCTCAAAGAGTTTACTCCCAGAACTGAGTCTCAGGAAAAATTAGATGGGATTCACGTATTTAGGCAGGCCAGGAAAGCCTTCATTTACGCTTTGGGTCTTGTTATCTCTACTATGTACTACAAGGAGTTACAAAACAGGGCAAAAATAAGGGGAACAAAAGAAGATGCTCCACCAGATGACTAACAGAGTATGCATGTGATAAATCAAATGTGGCATTTGACTGCAACCTTGATTTCTCGCACTCAGCCTTTTTACCCTTCTATTCTCAGTTATTTTGCAAACTATTCCCACAAGAAAGTTGAACTCTGAAAACTCCCTGAGTTTGCTCAGACCTAAGCACCTCAATGAGTCTCTCTGCCTGACCCCTAGTATTTCAGTCCAGATCAATCCCATCTCTTCTAGGAGACTTTCTATGAACTTCCAAGCTCAGTGTGACTCGCAGTCCTCTGAACCCTTGTAGCTCTATGGTCTATACCATTCCTCTAGCACACAGGCTATCAGGAGCCATTACTTATTAAATCTCAATGGATCTGTCTTCTCTCCAAATTGCATTTTACAAACTCTGAGAATGGGGACAATATTTAGTACACACATTTGACCCCCCTCCCTTGGCCCTAACAAGATGTTTTTGCATATCAGGTTTGCTCAGGTAGTCAGTATTTGTTGTATTGACCAATTGTAGGCATCACAGTTACTTCTCTCTATAACTTAGTTACACAGAGTTTTGAGGTCTAGTAAAATATAGGAAAAGTGGCTAACCACTCAAAAAACATCTTGGATGATGGAATGAAAGAGGAAGGTTCTGTGGCTTCCAAAATCCCTATTTCTCACCTGAAAGCCAGAATCTCAGGATTGTATTTCTAAGTCGCGGCAGGCCAACAGCACTCTTATTTTCTTATTCGTGTTTGTTTATTGAACATGAACACTGAAAAATACCAGCACCAATCACTACTCTAGGATTCCTCAGATTTCTCCCCTTGACCTGCTTTTCTTTGTCCTGAGCAATCCCCTGGTTTTAAGGACCTTCTCCAAGGTTTGATGGCTTTCAAATCAGTGAGCTGTGACCTTACCATGTACTGCAGCCTTCAATATCAAATAACCTACTCAACATCCCAACATAGATGTTCCACAAGTAAAACTGAACCAACAAGTCACCCTTGACCTTGACCCTGACACAGTTTGTGGCACAACCCCCTACCAGGTCACTCAAGGTCAGTCTGTGTTGCCAAATGAAATGAACACACAGCCTCTGCTAATATCACTTTTCATGATTTCTCTAGTGTTTCCTTTTATTCCATTCTCATTGCTATGGTCGCCATTTAAGGCCTTTATCTCTTTATATTTAGATTATTTTTTTTACAGTGGAAGCACAGGAGTGAGTTATGAATTTGCCAGTTGGATTGCCCTTCCCTTAATGCTAAATATGGCAGAATTGTTTCTCAGAAACATGACTTAGAATTTAAAATGTTCAGACATTTTTTATTTTTTCTTGTGTTACATAAAGTTTGCAGTAACTCTGCAGACAGATATACAGATTAAAAAATATATATATCCTGAAACATTCCTTTTCTATTATACTGGAAGCAGATAGAAGTTTTGTCTTTAATTAGCATCAATTTTTATTTTCCTTGAAAAGATATGAGGTTTCATTATTCAATAAAGTTTTATTCATTACTGAGTACATGTGCTAGGTGCTAGGGTTAAGACAATGAACACAGCAAAGTTTCTGCCTTAGTGGCATTTAATTATAGTGGAAGATAGGAAAAAATATGTGTATGATATAAACATCCATATATACATAGATATAAAAAGCTATGAAGAGTAATGGTTAAGAATATATAATTTAGAGCCCAACACCTGGCATTTGTTGAGACTGTGGCATTTCACACTTAGCTGTGTGACCTTGAGGTGTGCCTCATTTGACTCATTTATAAAAAGATGATAGTCGTAGTACCTACTTCATGGGTTGCTGGGAGGGTTACATTTATTAATGTTATCTGTAAAGCAGCAAAACAATGCCCTAGAAACATTGTGTTATATGAATATTTGCTTTCTATCTTTCTATTTATCCTTTACTATTATCTATCTACAAAATATATAATGACAAGTGCTAAGAATAAAAATAAATCAGGGACTGTGAATGTTGAAGACATAAAAGTGTTGGTGTTTTATTTAGGAAGACATGGAAGGCCTCATTGCAAAATACACAGCACATCACTACTCTGGGGTTCTAGGGTCCTAGCTGAACTAGGAACAGGGTAGCAGAAGACAGTGCAGTCAGAGAGAAGTGTGGAGCCAGGTTGTCAGGCCTTGACTCCCTCGAGCCCCCTGTGAAGATGTTTGGTGAGCAGTTACAGATTTGAGGCTAGGTTCAGGAGAAGGGGTGGGTCATGGGGCAGTCACTGCTGAGTATATCCATTGTAAAGTTGCCGGCATATTGACGGCATTTTTAGACCACAGAATTGCCAGTCACAGCTGAGTTGATCTATTGTAAAGTTGCCAGCATCTTGATGGTATTTCTTATACCACTAAAAAATAAATATTGATAGAAAAGAGAAACAATTCAAAGACTGAACCTCAGGCTACTCCAATAATCAGAGTTCAATGAGATGAGCAGGAACCTGTAACAAGACCTAGATAGATAATTTAGAGATAAGGCCGGAAGGGCAGAGGGTGCTAGATCCCATAGGGCCTTGAAGTCTTTATTTTTTGCTATCAGTGAGATTGGGACCAATGGATCAACAATGCCCCAAATAATACGAAAGGCCAATAAACTTGAGAAAAACATTGGATTTCATTAATCGTCAACTAAACACAGATTACACAGTATTATTTGCAACTATCAATTAGCTAAGATTGAGATACTGTAAAAGAACGCCAGTGGGTTGCAGGTAAACAACTGCATGTAGTGCAGGTACAAATAGAAATCAGTGGGCCATCAGCATTTAATCCGCCTTTTTCTTCTCATGGGTGAGTTTGGCCATCTGCATTGACAGCTATGACATATATGTCTTAGTGCTGACACTATATGCTTTGTGTTTAATTATGTTTACTTTAATACTCCTATTATATGGTCTGTTTGTTTTCCTATGTGTCTCTTTGATAATTTTGAGTATTTGTATTTTTCTTCTAAGTGCTTAGCTTTATGAATAGAACTTTATATAACATACTGAATTTTCTATTTCTGGACAATATCTATTGATTTCCTGTTGGGAGCAATTACAAAATCAGTGTATTTACATGCATTTCTATTTTCTACCATCTCTTTAATTTTTCCACTACCTAATTTTGAATAATTATTTCCTAGTGTTTGTTTTACTGCCTTAAAATATAAATCTGTTAGACTTAAATATTTTATGAAGCACTACAGAAGAAAGGTGGAAAAAATAGTGTTTATGACCTCTTGCCCTATTTCTCTCTCCAGCCCCAGTTTGTTAATGCCATCATTTTAGAGCATGTACATTCTGCTCTACACTGTAATTCCTGCATTTATTTTGATTTTAGTCTTACAGGTAAATGTATTCACTGTCCCCAGAAATTTTTTTCCTATAGTTCTTCCCATTTATCTCTTGGTTATTTGAAATTTGTCTTCCAAGAAAGGCTAATTTTTGAATGCTGAAAATATGTTTGTCCATATCTTTTTATGCTTTAATATCATTTCTTGGGGTATAAAATGTGTGTGTCATCCTCTTTCCATGAGAATTTTTACTGCAATAACTTGTTACTATGTCAGGCCAGTGTCAGATTTTTCTTTAAGGCATCTTGTTGTTGTTTTGTTTTTTAACTTTGATACTTAAATCCTTTAAAAAATTTTAATACCAATTATTAGTTAGTGTATGCCTTGTGGTTGGCCATAGTGTACTGATTCTTTCTTCTGAAATATTAATTTCTTTTGTTAAATAGATTCAATTTTTTCTTTATTTTTAATTTCTCAATAGTTTCTGTGACATATCTTGAAATATATTTTTTATTTCAGTTTTATTGTTTTGGTTTATTTCTTCCAGGATATCTAGGATGTGTACACTAGACAGGAAAGACAAAAGAGAGCCGTAATTTCTCCCATCCCAACCCTTTTTTACTCCCTGAGCAAACTGAGCAAAATGAGATAAAAACAATCTTACATTATTCTTCGATGAGTATTTAGTAGAGTCTGGACTCTATGGGCTCTTTTGCTTTTTTGCTTTTTTTCCCCCTCTTTTTGTTTAACTTCTTTTCTGAGCTTTGTCAGTTTATATTGTGTCTCTTTCTCTTGTCTCAACATATCTTCCCTGAGGTCTTTTATTTCCACTTTAAACTCTTCTCTTACAGAGGTGATCTCCTCATCATACAAGTTATTACATTATAGCAGTGTGTTTGCAATTTTTGTTTGCTCTGTGGAAGCATATTTTAGTCCATATCTGTTATTTTTTTCCTGTCCCTTTCCCTCTTTTATTTTTTCTATATTATTTTATCATTCTTATGCTATTTTCTTTATCTTTATGTGTTTAACTATTGCTTATTTTTTAATGCTGTGAGTTCTTCCTGGAAAAACTATTTGAGGAGGTTCATTTTAGTGATAGACTAGGGCTCTGTTTCAGCTTAACAAGAATCCTTCTTGGTTCTCACTGAGGTTCCATATAACTCAAGATGGTTTTTTACGTGGGTAGTTTCTTCTCAAAAGACAGAATCACCTGGTACACAATATATGTGACTCCTTTTCCACATATTTTGTGTTTCAGAGTTATATTTTCATTAAGTATAGAGTTTGCATTTCCCTTTCTTATTTTTCTTATTGCTCTAGAGTGATTTATAACAGGAAAGGGGAGACACATCATCATTATTTGGCTATTTAAAACCATTTATAAATCCTTATTATATATTCTCTGAAATGTTACAAGAGCTTACTAATTGATTTGCTTCTCCCAGATCAACACCAACCTGCCCCATCAGCCAGTCACAGGGCTAATTCAGTGTTTCTACATTCAGTAGCAGCTCATCACCTATAGGGTGAAATTCAGCTTCCTTACCACTGTCTACAAAGACCTCTGTGACCTGGATCTTACCTACTCCACCAGCTACATATGAATTCGTTATCCACCACTGCTCTTCACATTCCTTCTGTTTCATTTTAACCTTCAATAAACATAAACCTCTTTAGTCTCCATGCACAAACTATGCCATTTCTTACTTTATATGCCTTTCTTATATATATTTTTTTGTTGCCTGAGGTGTCCCTTTACCAGACAAATTCATTCTTTGAATTTAGGACAGACAGCACCTCCTGTAGGAAGTCTTCTCTGACATCCTCAGTCGGGATTGGACCGGACCAAGCTCCAGTGCTGACTACTTATCCATTTGCATTGTTTCCCCTGCCAGGTCTCTAAAAGGAATAGGACTGTGTGTTATTCGTCATTGCTTCTCCTGCTCTTAGCGTAGTGACTGGTACTCAATAGATGTTTGTTGAACTGAACTGACCTGAGAAGATAAGACACCATCCTTATTCTCAGGAAGTATAGTTATCTTTTTCAAGCAAGGGAATCTTGTTTCTGCAACTAACAATACAAATTAGCCTGCTTGACAATTGCTCACTGCATAAGAAATGACCATATGTTCAGTGTCTCTGCATTTTTATAAAATGGCTGTCCAGGAATTACCCAATATATTATTCACTCTCCTTTTTATATTTATTCATTTAAATATATTAAAATACATTCAGCCCAGTGGGAAATGCACATAACTAAACAATTATGATGTAACGTGATGAGAGCTGTATTAGTGGAAAGCACACGTTGCTCTTGGAGAAAGAGCATTTCCCCCCACCCTAGAAGAGGGTCAGTACAAGCTTTCTCAAAGGAAGGCTATGAGTACGAGTTAAGTAGGTGAAGGAGAAAAGAGCATTATGCCCAGAGGAGAAGGCCTGGGTGAAGTTAAGGAAGTAAGAAAGCAGAATTAGACAGGTAGTTGTAGTTGTGGAAGGGAGTGGAGTAATAGAAAAAGAAGTTGGAAAATTGAACTGAACATTCTCTATTTTATTTAATTAAATCTAGATAATGTTGTGTTCCTTTCTTTATAGTTGCTAGAAAGCACAGAACTAACTTTTGTGTGAATTTTAGCAGCTTCTCCACACAAAGCTTATGTATTGTTATTCTTCATATCCCTTTATGTTTTGCCACTGGTCATTTTTTATTCCTTGGCTGCGTTTTTATATTCTTTTTGTTTTATTTTGTGTATGTATTGTTTTTTTAAAAATTGTTAGAAACCCTCTCAAATGATTTTCTGAAACCAGTGTCATTTCTTAATCTTTTTTTTGGTCGGGGGTGGGAGTTAGGATCAGGACGGGCTTAGAGAAGGTAAGATTTGTATTGATTGTGATCAATATCTGCCTCTGGGCTAGAAAACGGCCAACTTTTTCATTCTGTTCACTGAAACAAAGTTGCCTCTGCAGGCTTTGTCAAAGCAGAAAACTCACAGACCAACAGAGTAGCTTTTCCTACTCTGTTGGAGAAGCTACGCAGATTCTATATGAGCACAGCATCGGGGCTTCAGAGTAGGTGGCATTCTACCTGTTCCTGCCTACCAGTCTATCAAAGAATGGCCTTGGTAGAAGTCATGGAGCAGTGAGGCTTGAGTCGCTTCAAGGTCGCCTCCCCAGGGAGTAGTGCCAAGGCAGAGCTGGAGATTGAAGAGTGTGCATTCCACTGAGGGATGCTTACTGGTTTGGCTTTTAAAGGGGATCCATGTAGAGGCAGATTATTTTTTATGCCTACTATTTAAGCAGTTAAATAACAGCAAGATGAGGATAAGAGACTTTGGGGGGTTTGGTTTTTCATGACATGGAGATTTATCCACTTAATTTTTATAACTTTTAAAAGTATTGATATATTATATTTGGTTTTAGTGCTAATAGAGACATACAACTGAGAAAGAAAGGAGGAAACAATTCACCCCAAAAAAGAGACCAGCCTTTCCCTTCATCCTTTCCCACCCTTATGTGCCAAATGGAAGAGGATGTCTGGAAAGGTAGGGCTTTGGGCTTCTCAGCACCTCCTCAAACAGCAACTCTGCTTTTGTTTGCTCTGTGTATTAGGTTTCTTAATACTCTTTCATTTGACAAAAAGATCCTGCTGCTAAGAAATGTTTGGAAACCACTGACTTTTTGCAGCCCTGTTGCAAAGATGAGGTTTTTCCATGTGTGGACTGGACAGCTGAACTGTGAGGAATGCAAGTGAGATCCAGACCCATATCTTTTCTCTGCATATTAATAAATGTGATGCACGTATTTAATGTGTAATTGTTTACACGAGTGACAGATTATATACAAATGTATAGTATATGCATTTGAGAGTACAGTTTAAATAATGAAAAACCTTGATAACCTCTTTATGATATTCATTTATTAAATTAAACCTCTTCCCATGATATTAAAAATTTTACCCTGTCCTGTTTGCCCCTGTAAAGGAAGGTGCCTCATGCTCAGTCATAATTTTATTCATATTATTTTTAATTCTGCATCTCATGTGCAAAAGAAGGGTCCATAAACCACCAAGGCAGCTCCTACAATTTAGGGAGACCTCAAAGGTCTCTACCTCATTTTTAATTTTCCTATTGACTGGAAGGTAAAGGTAGCCATCCTGATGGTTTTGCTTGGGGAAACCCAGTGTTTGATCTCCTGCTGTTGGACAAGCTGAGCTCGAGATATACAGAAAGCTGTGAAATTTGTTAATCTGTCAGTTCCTTTTCTGTGTAGGGACCTGGGGTTTTGTAGCAAAATCAAAAGAAGCTAATCCTTCCCAGAAGAGCCCTTGTTTTAATGGGGAAGAGTCTGCCTGAAATGCCTCGGTTCCACTTGGATAAAAGAGAAATTGGCTTTCCTCTGTAGAGGCAGGGGAAAGCAATAAGTTGATTTCTGTGTTCTGAGCCAAGATGGTTGAAAATCCTGTCTTTTCCCCTTATGTAGTAGCATTTTTAGTGATCATCCTGGAGAATCTGTACTTCAGCAGCAGTCGCAGTAAAATTCCTTCAGTAATAAGATTCAGACCCTGGCTACCCTTGCTACTAGGGAGTGTGATGAATAAACAAGATAAGTCCCTTAGTTACCTCTCACCAGCAGTGTGTATGTGATGTCTGCAGTGGATTGTGTGAAACTCTGCCCATACTCTTCATGGCACAGAGGTTGGCCTTCAATGTGGTAAGAATTCATTTACTCATGGAATAAACTTTCACTGCGCATGCAATTGTATTCATAAAAGGGGTATAGTACTGACAAATCTTCAAATATTTAAAACATAAGAGAAATAAAAAGTCTATAAGATACAAATAAAGTACTTTAGAGGTGGGAAGAAAGCAGAAAATTTGAAGGAGGGATGGTCATCCCGCCTCTGCCAGGTCTTTCTCCACGTGCTCCCTGATGTCTTTGTTGCCTTAGCACAGAATGAAACTTTTCCTTCACTGTTTTAGGTGAGCCTATAGTGCCCTGTAAGATGACATGCAGCAACTTGAACATTCTGGAGAAGGACAGGGTTTGTAGGAACTGAGCACAGGGAAAGGGCAGGAACCCTAAAGATATAGTTGGCCTCTGGAGCCTGTGAGGGTTTGTGCAGATTCAGGCCAGGAGAAGAGAGTGGCTTTCCGAACCTGTAGCATCCGCAACCACTCATGCAAACCCAGAACAGCCAGCTACTCCCTAAACCTTTGTAAAGATGCCAACCAGACAGGTAACACTGTGTAGGTCCATCTACTACCCAGTGGTATTTTCAACTCTCAGTAATATTCTATAGATATAGTGAAGAAAAAAGAAATCTTACATAACAAGGAATTCTGAGGTTGGAGCAATAACATGTGTCAGCCTGTTTCTAGGATGATTCCAGTACTACAATGAAGCCAGTTGGTAGCTTGTTGCTGTTTGTTAAGAGTTCTATGTATAAACATAGAAAAATAGTAGTTATAAAGCGTTGAGAGATGTTCCAGAAGTACTAGCAATTAGCAAGTATTGGCAGATAATTAACAGATACTTGTTGAACCCTAGAAGTATGCCAGGTGCAAAGAGCATTGCCCCGGCTTTCCATCAGGTTATGATTTAAGTATCTAGCGGTCTGATGTGGAGAAAAGAGCCCTGACTTTAAAGACCTGGGTTGTAATCAGGAATCTGCCACCTACCAGCCAGGAAATACTACACAAGTCACTTAAACTCTCGGAGTACTAATTTCCTCATCTCTGTAGAATGGAATCATGCTACTTGCCCTTTCTAAATTGGAAGGTTGTTGTGAGGATCAAGGGAGATAATAATGGCTTTGAAATGCTTTGAACACTACAAAGCCCTACAAAATGCGAGAATTGAGAGACTAATCCACATGCAAAAATCAGCCTCACTGTTTTGCGTATGCAGATCCTGTTTTAAGGATTTTTATAAGCCGATCACATGAAAGATTACTAGATATTTTCTCCAAATTCATCTTTAAATTATTCATAAATTAATGTATCAACATATGTGCATGATTAAACCTTCCCACGTAGCTTTCATCCTGTTGGTTTCTTTGATAACCAACATTTAATGATAGATATGAGATGTAACTATTCTGGGATTGAATTAACTTTCAAGACTTTTGTTGCATCTTGGTCCCAGCTCACCTGGATTTTGGTACTTCATCTAAGATCCTGCTTTATATACCATCATGGAAGGTAGAAAAGCCTCTATGATGTGGCTACTGTATCCCCAGTAAATTATTATCTTTCTGAAAAAAAACCCTGAGGCAGAAATTAATAGAGTGTAATTATTCAAAGAAAAGCTATTTGGAAATGTTTTAAATGATGTTAATTTGGTCTTAATGGGAGAGATTTTGAATGTTAAATAAATAGCAGTTTCATCATTAGGGACACATTTACAACACAGGAGTTTAAAGCAAAATGTAAGACTTACAGAGACAATCTTCGAAACAAATCCAATAAAGACATCTTCAGGTGAATATTCTTGAGACACTTTCAGAATCCTAAGTAAAAGTGTTTTCAACAGCCAGCTCAAATGGAGTTTCTTTAAATAGCTTGGATGCATCTCCTATATGTATAACGATTATGTGGTTTGCTGTTAGTATTTGAAATACTTCCATAAATAAACACAAATTAGTGCTCTGATTGTGAAGTAATGATATTTACTTGACCTTTGTATGGAGCATGCTCTGTCTCACATCCTTCCAGCTATGTTTGCCTCAGCTACTAGCTTTGCACAGAGGTGGCCTGCTATCACCTTGCCTCGCCTGCACTGTGGATCCCATGTTCCAGGGCTGACTTCTTCCCAGGTGGGATGAGACCCATTAGCTATTCCGGTGCAGATAAAAGTTTTGAAGGTGCCAAGATTCTGGGACAACTTTAGCAACAGGAATCAAGAGCTGGTGGATCAGTGCTGGTGGGAATGTAAATTAGTTCAGTCATTGTGAAAAGCAGTTTGGCAGTTTCTCAAAGAACTTAAAACAGGATTATCATTCAACCCAGAAACCCCATTATTGGGTATATATCCAAAGGAAAATAAATTGTTCTGTTGTAAAGACACATGTACACATGTTATCACAGCTTTTTTTCACAATAGTAAAGACATGGAATCAACTTAAATGCCCATCAATGGTAGACTGGATTAAAAAAAACAAACATGGCACATATACATAGTGGAATACTTTGCAGCCATAAAAAAGAACAAGATAATGTCCTTTGCAGCAACATGGATGGAGCTGGAGGCCATTATCCTAAGCAAACTAAAACAGGAAGAAGAGACCAAATACCATTCTCATTTATAAGTGAGATCTAAACTTTAAGTACATATGGACACAAAGAAGGGAATGGCAGACCCTGAGGCCTGTTTAAAGGTGGAGGTTGGGAGGAGGAAGAAGAGCAGAAAACTATTTATTAATTGGGCACTATACTTATTACCTGGTGACAAAATAATCTGTACACCAAATATCCATGACATACAATATGCCTATATAACAAACTTGTGCATGTACCCATGAACCTATAATAAAAGTTAAAAAAAACTAATGGATCAGTACTCTTCTCTTCTTATGTTAGGTAGACAATTCTGAGCCTCATTCTACGTGATTTTCATAGGCTCTCTAGTGGGATTGAGTCCTAATTGCTGACGATAATAACCAGTTTAATAATGTACCCTGGAATGGCTTTCTCTCCCTCCCTGTTTCCTGCTTCCTAGTCCTACCACTCCTGTCCCCAGATCATTCCTCAACAAACAAAAACAGAAATCCAAAAAACTACATAAAAGCCCTTGTCTCAGGCTCTGCTTTTGGGGGTAACTTAATGCAAGGCAATCTTGAAAGACACTCTTATTTTTTGAATCCCTATTATGTATCCAGTATTATAGGTAGAGGGAACTATATAAGTGAAGTAGAAGGCATTGTTCTCATCCCCATATAAATGATATTCCTCAATCTAAACACCCGATACCATTCCTCTTCTCAAGGACCTGGCACTATTGATCATTCTCCTTTCTCCTGTCTTTAACTTACTTATCCCTATGTTTGACTTTCCATCAATATTTCAGTAGTTTTTAAATATCCACCATCCTGACATAACAAAACAAAGTAGAGTAAAATTTTCTTTGAATCCCACACCCCTCTGTAAGTCTCCCATGTTTCATTCACAATCAAATTACTTGAGCACTATCTGTATTCATAGCCCCATCTTCTAATTTCCTTGTCTCTGTAACTCACTTGAGGCTGACTTCTGCCTCTGCCACTACACTGAAATTGCTTTTGCCAAGTTCATCAAAGGTATCTTTGAATTACGTCTAGACCATGCCTCTCAATAATTAACTTAGTTGACCTGTCTAGAGCATTTGAACCTCTTGACTGCTCCTTCTTTCTTGAAGCACTCTCCTTCATTGCTTCCTTGATAAGGTACAGTTCATGGCCCCCTCTCATCTCTCCATCTTTCCAATATCACCTTACTTGCCAACACAGGTGCCTCTTCCTCTGCCCACTCTTTAAATATGGGTTTTTACTCAGTGCTCTGTCTAGGTTTCTTTTCTCTGTTTACTTCCTACTCTCTCTAATGTGGTTTGGCTTTGTCCCCAGCCAAATTTCATCTTGAACTGTAGTTCCCATAATACCCAGTGTGTCATGGGAGGGACCTAGTGGGAGGTAATTGAATTATGGAAGTGATTACCCCCATGCTGTTCTTGTAAAAGTGAATAAATTCTTTTGAGATCTGATGGCTTTATAAGGGGCTTTTTCCCCTTTGTTCAGCACTTATCCTTCCTGCCACCCTGAAAAAGTTGCCTTTCTTCCCCTTCTCCTTCTGTCTTGATTGTAAGTTTCCCAAAGCCTTCCCAACTATGTGCAACTGTGAGTCAATTAAACCTCTTTTCTTTATAAATTATCCAGTCATAGGCAGTTTTTTTTTTATAGCAGTGTGAGAACAGTCTAATACAGTAAATTGGTACTGCAGAGAGTGGGATGCTGCTAAAAGATACCTAAAAACGTGGAAGCTACTTTGAAACAGGTAACAGCCAGAGGTTGGAACAGTTTGGAGAACTCAGGAAGATGTAGGAAAGTTTTGAATTTCCTTGAGACTTGTTGAATGGCTTTGACCAAAATGCTGATAGTGATATGGACAAGGAAGTCTGGGCCTAGGTGGCTTTAGAGATGACAAACTTGTTGGGAACTAGAGTAAAGGTCATTCTTGTTATGCTTTAGCAAAGAGACTGGTGGCTTTTTGCCCTTGCCCTAGAGAGCTGTGGAACTTTGAACTTGAGAGAGATGGTGGAGTCCCCACTGGGGCACTGCCTAGTGGAGCTGTGAGAAGAGGTCCACCATCCTCCAGATCTCAGAATGGTAGATCCACCAGTAGCTTGCACTGTGTACCTGGAAAAGTGACAGACACTCAATGCCTGCCTGTGAAAGCAGTTGGAAGTGGGGCTATACCCTACAAAGCTATGGGGCGGAGCTATCCAAGGCCATGGGAGCCCACCTCTTGTGGCAACATGACCTGGATGTGAGACAAGGAGTCAAAGGAGATCATTTTGGAACTTTATGATTTAATGGCTGCCCTATTGGATTTTGGACTTGCATAGGGCCTGTGGCCCCTTTGTTTTGGCCAATTTCTCCCATTCAGAATGGGTGTATTTACCCGATGCCTTTACCCCCATTGTATCTAGAAAGTAACTAACTTTCTTTTAATTTACAGGCTCATAGGCAGAAGGGACTTGCCTTGTCTCAGATGAGACTTTGGACTTGGACTTTTGGGTTAATACTGGAATAAGCTAAGACTTTGGTGAACTTTTTAAAAGGCATGATTGTGTTTTGAAATGTGAGGACATGAGATTTGAGAGGGGCCAGGGCAGAATGATATGGTTTGATTGTGTCCTCATCCAAATCTCATCTTGAATTATAGCTTCCATAATCCCCTTGTGTTATGGGGCGGGGGGCCTAGTGGGAGGCAATTGAATCATGAGGGCAATTACCCTCATACTGTTCTTGTGATAGTGAATGAGTTCTCACAAGATCTGATGGTTTTATAAGGGGCTTTTTCTCCTTTGCTTCTCACTTCTCCTTCCTGCTGCCCTGTGAAGAGGGTGCTGTTCCTCCCCGTCACCTTCTGCCATGATTGTGAGTTTCCTGAGGCCTTTCCAGTCATGCAGAACTGTGAGTCCATTAAACCTCTTTTCTTAAGAGGTTTAATTACGCAATCTTGGGTATTTCCTATAGCAGCATGAGAACAGACTAATACACTCTCTCTCTGAGTAAGCCCATCCCATCCACTTTTACAGTATCCATTACTATCTGAATGCCAGTGACCTCAGTGTCACCCAATCCTCTCAGCATGATGTGGAGACTGGGAGGGTCTAGTAAGGGGTCTTTCTTTACAGGATGCCCATCAATCCCTTAGGTATGGCAATCTCCTTGCTCCATTCAGAACTCTACTGTGCATGATCCTTATAAATTACTAAGACTTGTTTCTTCCAAAGAGATCTAATGAGGCTCCATGGAAGTTACAATACCTGTTGCTTATTAGGCCAATATAGCAAAGTGTGTTTTCCTTTAATCTCAGCGAATGCTTCTATAATTTGCTACACATTATATAGTAACTGTTTGCCTTTCTAATAGTATATGAATGGGCCATGGCCAGCACAAGAGTATTAAATTGTTTTCATTTTGTGTATCACCCCTGAATTAGTAGTAGTAGCTGCATAGAAGGCTGTGTTATTGTGGTTTGGTAGAAAAGCTTCCATTGTTAATAGTATCTCCATGGGCATGAGAAGGAAGGGTGGTGGAAAGTGTGCTGTGCAGTGCATTTTGCAGGAATGGTGGCACTCATGGTGTTTAATTATTCAGGAGGCAGGCCAGGCGCGGTGGCTCACGCCTGTAATCCCAACACTTTGGGAAGCTGAGGCAGGCAGATCAAGAGGTTAAGAGATCAAGACCATCCGGGCCAACATGGTGAAACCCCGTCTCTACTAAAAATACAAAAATTAGCTGGGCGTGGTGGCATGTGTCTGTAGTCCCAGCTACTTGGGAGGCTGAAGCAGGAGAATTGCTTGAAGCCGGGAAGTGAAGGTTGCAGGGAGCCAAGAGCCTGCCACTGCACTCCAGCCTGGCGCCTGGTGACAGAGCAAGACTCTGTCTCAAAAAAAAAAAATTATTCAGGAGGCTTATATGGTGGGAGGCAGCCTGAGAGTTCTGGTCAGAAAGACAGATGTGTTATCCAGGAGACTACAAGAGTTTCTATGGTCAGCTCAAAGGATTGAGATCACCTATACACTCTCAATCTCTTTCACTATTTGGAAATCTGCAATTTCCTACCTCCAAATCAATGGTTGTTAAGAGTTTTATTTCTACCTAGCTTCACCACCAATTTTACTCACCAATCAACAAACAGAAAGAATTGTTGTTATAGTGGAAAATGGACCTTGCAATTATTTAGCGTCAAATTTATGTCCAGCATGTGTGCATTTTATTTTATTTAATAAAACTTTAATCTTCACAGAATCTTAATATGACAGATATTATCATCTTTATTTTTCTATAGCGGAAACCAAGTTTCAGTGAAATTTAGGTAATCACCCATGGTCATATAGCTCAGGAAATGGCAAGGTCAAGGATATATGACCTCAGGGCTGTCTGGGTATATAAAGGTTGACACAAGAGGACAATAATAGATTTCTCATTTCATTTTTCTCGACATTAGCAACTAATAATTATATTCCCAGCTACTTTTCTAGATGACTGTAAAATAGGCAGATGTTGCCCCCATCTTGATAGATACTAGGGGCTGGAAAGCCTTGTTCCATTCCCTATTCAACGGACTGTTTATCAGGATCTGTTTCAATTTTGTTTCATATCAGAAACTTTGTGCATCATTAACCAAAGAAAGGCTTAATGGGATTCAGTACAATGTAATCATGCCTGACTCTCTGAGAGGTGTCCCTCAGATACACTTAAAGGATTTACTCAAATGCCCATTCCTGGGGCTCCCTGTGGGGACTGGGTGACAGCGTGGAGAATCATCATGACATCCTGACATCTGCAGCTCTGCTCTTCTCCAGTTCTTTCCTCCTCTCTGTGTACCTCTTGCCATGCATTATGCATTTGGAGTGGGAGGAGGGGCTTCTTTTGGGTTCCATTCCAGGACTCAGAGGAGCTGTGGAGTCATGACCTCACTGAGTCTCCCCATTCTCCTTCCCTTGCAAGTGCCAGCAAGTCTTCCGCACCCCCTCTGCTAAGCCCAGCTCCCTGGAGAATTCCTTTTCTGGGTCCTTCTCCTATTAAAGATAATTATACTGCTGTAAAAACAGCAGTCCTGATAATGAAGTCAGTTGGGCTGTTGACTGAGAAGTAGACTATTTAGTCCAGTTCTCTTCCCATTACCGTTTTAACTAGAGTATATCTCTGTTTCAGAGTTTCAGCTTCAAAAAATTTTAATCACTCTGCCTTTAACTATGTGACTAGCTAAAGGAGTAAATAATCATTTTGAATTTCTGCAAGCAGCCTTTAAGAATCTGAATCAGAATCCTTTAAGAATTCTGAAACCACTCATAGTCAGCCATAATAGGGACTTCTTGGAGTTTCAGAGTGGCAGAGCCAAATATTAACCAATCAGCTTGATGTGACTGAGGATCTACTATGTACCCAGAACTGTGACTTCTCTCTCTGATAGAAGTATTGATTGATTGAGTGACTGATTCATTCATTCTTCCATTCATTTAATAATCTCTTATCGAGCACTTAATCTGCTCCCAGTACTGTTCTAAATGAAGGGCATGTGACGGTCACAAGACTAACAAAGTGTTGGTCTTCATCTTGCATTGTATTGGTGAGGAGATAGAGCTGTCTGACCTGACGCTGTTCACAAACAATGCTCAAAAACATTTAAGAAATTGCTGGACTCTCCAGGACAGTGCTTCCCAGAGTGAAGGAGATCTACAACTAAAGAAGATATCCTGGAGGAAGCAAGGATCATGGTAGTTCTCATAGCAGATAATTTACTTGAGGGGCTCAACTTTAGGACCAGTCTCTGCTCCAATGGGAAGCGACCCTTGGAAGGAGACAGTGTGAGGTTGGATGGATGCTCAGGTGAGGGGAGTGGCGTTCCTTGGTCTAAGTCTGGCCTCGCCATTAACTCACTGGGTGATTTTGGGCCATCACTTTTCCTCCCTGAAGCTCAGTTTCCTTCTGGCAAAATAAAAGGATTACATTAAAGAAGGGCTTTCAAATCTTCTTTTGTTGTTCTTGGAGAACTGCCTTCCAGACAAAATTGTTGAAGGAATTCCAATATATAAAACAGATACAGTTAGAATAGATATAGTTTAAAGAGGGTGAGGGGCTGTATGAGCTGCTTATTCATCCCTTTGAAGACACCCCAAGGCATCTCTGCAGAACTTAGAACAGCATAGACTCAGTTTTGAAAGCAGTGGACCGTATCACTTCAGAAGTTACCTTCTAATCCTAAAACTCCACAAGTTATCTTGCTCTACAAGTGGCTCCATTTAGTCAGACATAGGAAAGGGATTGCTGTTCAGAGGTATTGCCTCAATTCATTTTTCTGATGTCATTGTCCAAAAAAAAAAAAAGATATTTGGGATGTAGCTAATTCTTCAAGCAAGTTGCTGAATCTTTCCTTCATTTCTTCATTCCATTTATATCTACTTGGGGCATAATATGGAGATAATGCAGAAAAAAAGAAATAAAAATCCAAAAAGTGAATAAGAAAGTTATAATCCCTGGAGATTATGCTATATATAAGAA
Organism: Cacajao melanocephalus; assembly: GCA_963573385.1. Taxonomy (NCBI): domain Eukaryota; kingdom Metazoa; phylum Chordata; class Mammalia; order Primates; family Pitheciidae; genus Cacajao; species Cacajao melanocephalus. The sequence goes on from CAUYLG010019796.1 coordinate 69,203, forward strand.
ATAAATATGTAAATAAGAAAACCACACTTCCTGCCATAAGAGGGTTTATAGTCAAGTGAGAGAGAGATACTACATAAACAAAACGATAAATAAGAATAGTAATTACATCCTATGTTTACTCTATGAAGAAATAAACATAATTGTGAGAGACAATAATAGGAGGGAGGGCACTTCATTTATTCACTGATTCTGCCAGTCTCCCAACAGATATTTCTGGAGTTACTGCTATCCACAAAGCATGGGGCCTCATTTTGGAGATTTTGGAGATCAAGACAAACACCAGTACTTTCCCCCTGGTTGCTTGCAATTTAGATGGATTCTCATCTCTTATAGTTATTAGGAAGCAAAAATAAAATAATGTAAAAACATAAAAGACAATTGTGTGTATGAGTGTGTAAAATATCCCCAGATATTGCCTTTGAGACTGAGTCCTACTTCATGACTGACAGATCCATGCATACTCTTCCTTCCCCCTTTCTAAACTGGGAGTCAGGGGATCTGAACAGAAATCAATCCCTGCAATTTGTTTTTAACTTCATTCTCCTTAGCCAGGATTGATTTTGGTCTTTATGATCAATGGCACAGAGAATAGCTCCACGACTCGAGCCTCTGTTCAAGCACTTGGTCTGGTGGGCTCCACGTCTATTGAACAGAACATTATAAGCTGATTATGAAAGTGATACAATGAAGATGTTTAAAGGATGGGCCTGGTTACCCCTACTTTCCTGGGGAGGAATGCTTACAGACAGAGGGCTGCTGTTAGCAAGGACCCAGAACTGTCAAGAAGGCAAGGAGGCAGGGCACACAGCCTGCACCCAACAGACAGAACCTGGTGAAGCAGGGAAGATGGAGGAGCATTGGAATTAGCTTCTTGTTAGCCAGCCTGACTCCCTTTCTCTCTTTTTAGATTTTCTTTTTCTTCCTTCTACTATTTCATCTTTACTATACCAACTGCTATTAGATTTGGAACTGCAAGCAAAACATCTATTACAAAAAAATGTACAGTAAAAAGATTTGCTTTTCCCTCCTCTGCATTTCTTGGGCTTTAAAATTGTCCCATTCTTTTAATCTCCATTACCTCCTCCTCCTCCCTTGTTTTCTTCTAATCCAGTTTCTGTTTGATGGGAACATGAAATTAGCCACTTCTCATCTCTCCCTCTAGCCCGTAACCTCTCTAGGCCAGGCAAGATTGCTTCCTCTTTCTTCTGTGAAAAGTGTTCTCAGAGAGACACACACCTTGTAATAATGTGCAGGGGTAATTCCACGGAATGCAGTTAGAACCGGAAGTCTGCTGTACCCAAGGCCTTCTGTCTGATTCTCTGGAATAAATGCTTTCAGTTTTACTGCCTGCCCAGGTAGCAACTGTTTCCAGATTGCAGCATGGAGAAATAATCAAAGTGCTCTTAATATGATTGTATTTATTATTTCATTGTGCTACATAGTTTCTTCTTAGGTGTTCTTTGTGTGAGGGGTCAGGAAGGGGTGGGAGAGATGGCTTCCTTACTTCCTCTGAGATATTGCCACTAGTACTTGTGACTTGATTGAACATAACTATTGTGTATTAGAAACACTCCCATTCTCACTATAGTTATTTTTAAAGATGTATTATAAACCTCCTTCCCTGGTTTTTACCTCCTGGCTAATTTTCTTTATTATTGAATAATCTGTAATTCTTAGAGAATCAATTTCATTAGTAGAAGCAGCTAACACTAACTGAGTGGCCAGCATGAGTTAGGTTTATGAATTAGTGAATTTAATTGTTATGACAGCTTATGGGGTAAGTACAACTCTTCTGTTTCATGGGAGAGGCACAGACAGTTTAAGCCATTTTTCCAAGGCCACGAAGCCAGTGAGCAATGGAGTGGAGATACTGATGTAGACTGTTTGGCACTAGAGCCTTCTTTTTCTGCTACTGTGTGATTCTCCTCCTTAAACAAGAAAGATTCACAACAACCTACACTTACGTATTTGCTGGAGGCAAGTTGGGTCAGGAACTGTGTAAGGGACAGTGAGTAAGTGCATACAGCTTTAACACAAAGTAGCTGCTTAAAACATGTATGTTCCATCATTGAGTGTCCATAAAAGAAGCTGGCAGCTTAGAATCTTAAGATATTGCAGTTGAAGAAGACCTTCGGCTTAGGAAACCAGGACCAAGAAGCCAGAGGCTGTGGAACTCGAGCGATGTGACGTTTCTGAGTCCCTGCTTTGTGTCAGCACATGTTGGACCTCACATTATGAGTGCGGCTGTCTGTTTCAACGTCCGGAAGCACTTAAATGATTTTCCCAGACACATCATAACCGATAGGCTAGGGTAGGGGTTGGAATCCCAGTCGAGGCTTGGTTGCTAGGTTCCTTGTTAATTTTCACAATGACGGACAAAACAAGTAACTTCAAGATGAACAAAGATAAAATTTCTGGTAACCAAGCTATAACTCTTGGGCATTTTCTTGAAGCAAAACTTCATTCTTACTATGAACTGACTTTGCAAAGATAAACAAACCAATAAATAAAATTATAATAATAAGAGTGTTGAGCAGTGTCGTATAGACTTTTTGTTATCGATGTCAAATAGAAATGAAGCAGAGTGTTTATGTCACATACCACACAGCAAACAAACAAAAGTCTACATACACTGATTATTTCTTTCTATTCCCCCAAAACTACATCTCCTGGTACCAACAGCTCACCTTGGCACTTCTGCCCTGCAGCCTTTCCAGCTTCACTGGTAGCCTTTTACTCCTTCAAGTTCCCTCCTGACCTTTTCTCTCTGTCTCTCCATTTGTTATGTAGAACAATTCCGCCCAGTGCTGGTTTCTCTAATCTTCCAACTCAAATTCGTCACCACATCCAGCAAATAAATGTCCTTCAGTGTTGAGAACCTACTCTACTCTTAAGACAGTGGGACTATAAGTCACACTTACTTTTAGGTTACATATTACACTGTGGTGTGTGCACACATGTGTGCATGTGTGTATGCGTGTCACACTGAGGACGGTGATCTAAGAGAATCAGTATCCCTGCAGTATCTGGAATCTGACAAACATGAGTTTAAATTTCAGCTCAGCCCTCTGCTACCTGTGTGACTTTGCTGTCTTCTGTTTTGGTTGTCTCACCCACAAAATGGAGATAGGATGAGCATGGATTTTATGGTAATTGTAGAAGGAGTATGAGAATACGTTGAGTAAACTGTTGTGGTTCTGAGGAAAGGATTTTACAGCACCAGGTCTTCACTCTGCTGAGTACCATGACATTATCACTGGCCTTATATTGTCATTTGTACATCTTGTATGTTAAGTTTGCTTTCCCAAAAGATGATGAACTCTGTGAGGTCACAGCTCCATGACCCATGATATTTAATACAGTCTGGGCATGAAAGTGCTGAACAAATACTTGGTGATTGACAAATGTAAGACATAGTGGAATGGGGGCCAGTATCCATAATGAGATGTTTAAATATGATTAATGTTCAAAGAATGATCTAAATTTGGCCAGACCCTTAATTAATATGTGGATTTAGTAGTGGGTGGGGAAGAACATCTTGTACTCTGCTTCCCTGTTTCCCCACAGGAAACCAAACTCTTTTATAGACCCTGATTTTTCAAGGCATAGTGTTGTCAACCATGCAAAGGAGTATTTGATGTAAACTTACTACCCACTTGTAAAACTTCATGCAGTTATCTTTTCTTTGTATTTTACTTATTCTGACTCCGGAAACACAGATTTTAGAAGCCTAGCAAAGGGAAAAGAGCCTGGGGTTACAAGTTTGGCTTTAAGTCTCACCTTTTAGTACCAACATGACCTAAAGCAGCCTATCTAGGCCTCAGGCTCCTTAATTTTAAAGTGAAGGTGTAATTAGACCTCATTTGCAGGGTTGTGCTCAGATCAAATGAGATTCAGTGCAATAGTGAAAACTAAAGCATAGAGTACTCAACAAATATTAGTTGTTATGACCTGAGTTCTAGGTACTAAGAGACTATTACAGATGAACAAGAACCTTATCTACCCTCCAAAATATTATAATACAGCAAGAGATCCCAAAAGACCCACTTCCCTCTAATTCAAGACAAGAGCTGGTAAGTGCAACAAGAGAGCCACAAAGAGCGTGGGAATCAGGAAGAAAGGATGAACTCCAACTGGGAAATTGGGGTGAGAGGAGCTTAATTAAGGAGAAAGCTTTTGACACAAGGTACTGTGAAATTCACTGATGCTGGAGTGATCTGGGTCAGGCTGAGTCCCTCCAATAACTTGTCCTATCCTAGCCATTCTTTGGTAAGGCTCTGGTGTAGACACTTTAGGTTCATTTGTGGCTGCACCATGTAGTGGACATTGTCAGGGTTTAGAGACACAAGTTAAAATCCTGTCTCTGCCACTTTGGGGCCAAATACCTGATGTATGTCAGTTAAATTATCAGCAAAGCAGGCTTCATGGTATTTCCTTCATGGGGTCATTGTGTGCAAGAGCAGACAGTGCATATTCCATGGTGAGCTTACATCCTGGCTCTCCAACAATGTTGCTTGTGCTGGCAGAGGATAGGAGAGGCATGACACAGAGAGCATGATGGGGAAGCTCCAAGAGGTAGCAATTGGCATTTCACAAATATTCAAAGCTCTCTTGGGGAGGCAGCAGTGTTTTCTGAGAAGCAGCTTGACAGATGGCTTAAATCCGTCTACTGCTGTCTCGAAATTCACTTATGAGACATGCAAATCCCATGTTGGTGAAACTTTGCTGCCGTATCTAGCAGCCCACATATATCTCCAAGCCTTCCAGAAATCCCATGTTCCAAAGAAGCATCCCTACTTCTCTAGAAAATTACTGATTTTGTTTGCCTTGCCCTTTCAGGATATTTAAAGTATCTTGAACATATCAATAAAATGATTCTCTAAGCAGCTCTATGCACCTGCCATTCATCCCATGTGACTGAAGATGTTTCTATTCTATAGCTGTGCCCATCATTTTCTGCTTCTTCTTCTCATATTATGTATTGCCTGTAGCTCTTCCTTCTGTGGATAGGTGAAGCTACATTGGCAAATTTCAGTGCCCCACACGATTATTAGAACGGGAATTTATGGATCAACAGCATAATTTGTTAGTGAATACACTTCTAAACGCTTGGGTTCCTGGGACCATACCATAGGTCTAGTATAACAATCTAATCATTGTGCTTATAGTGCATTTTCTGGTTACATGAAAACATTGTGTTATCTCATTTACTCACAAGAATCTTGTGAGAGAAAGATAAATATTATTAGTTCCTGTTTTATATGAAAATAACCCCCAAACTCCAAGATATAGTTTACGATGCCTAAAATTGCATGTCTAATAAATGGTGGAGCTGAAAATAAAATCACAGATGTTATACTATGAAGGAACAGGACCTCCCACCTTTTTCCTTCTCCTCTCTCACCATTTTGATTTTATTTTCTAAAGTACTGAGATACTATAGAAAAGAAAGAGGCTAGTATCTAGTTTGAGAATATTTCAGTTCAATAATTGACCTCATAGTGCCCACCCATAAAAAGGAATTAGGCTATTTGACATATCAAGTTGAATGAAAAACTTACACAAGTATTGGACAACCATATAAGCTAGACCTCTTGCAATATCTTCTCCTGTTAGTTCCTTTTTTTTTTTTTTACAAAACTATATTAATCCACAGTCCACAAGGAACAGAACCATTTTTTGAGCACAGAAAGGGGGCAATGTTTTGATAGCAAGTTTGAGGATTTCTCTTTAGAGGTTTCATGGGCAGTGGCTTCCTTTTGTTTCCCCTGAAGCTCTGGTATTCTGATCTGTAGCACTGAAAATATTAGGTATTATTACATTATTTGGAGTCATCAAATGCCCACATTTTGGACACGAGGATGGTAATTCAAGTTCGTATCTATCCTTTTTTATTTCTGCCCTTATCTTTGCCATTTTACACACACACACACATACACATGCACACACACACAAAAGAGAAAGTGCAAAGAACCTCCACTTTGAAGGCTCAGGTGAGCATCCCTGGAACTTCTTCTCCTCCGTCTAAATTATGAAAACCAGAACACAAAGATAAAACTTGAAGCCATTAATGGTCATATCTCTTGGAGATCTCCATCTGTGGTTTCCTCTAGGAATTCATCTTGGCTGAGGGCAAGGAGAATTTCCATCCTCTATCCCTGTTCAACTGGGATCAGGTGGAACACATGGCTCCCCCAGCACCTAGAAGCCTCCAGGTTGCATACATAAACTGCCACCATAGTCAGTCTCCAGAAGGCTTCTAAGATGTCATACTAGTGTAGGCTTTTTTCCCTCCAGTTCTGCTGACTCAGATAATATGCATTGAGTACTTGCTATGTTCCAGCTGCAAGGCTAAAGCTATTTCTATATTGAATTGTATTTGATCCTCATGATAACTTGTCAGTTGGTAGGACTAATATCTGCATTTTCCACAAGAGAAAATTAGGTAGGTTAAATTACTTGTACAAGGTCACCAAACCAGAAAGTGGTATGAGCGGGATTAACATAGGTCTGAGGTCCCAACTAATGTACTCTCTTACTTAATATGCAATTGGAAACTGATTGAGTACAGATCCTTTATTGTATTTGAAGGAATAGTATCAGAGGGTCAGACATAATAACTCTTCTAGTCTTGTGTGTGGTCTAGACCCAAACTTTTGTCCCATACTTTCCTAACCCACCACCCTTCTCTGCCGTACTATCATTTCTGTTACTTACTATGCAATTGGAAACTGATTGAGTCCAGACCCTTTATTGTATTTGAAGGAATAGTGTCAGAGTGTCAGGCATAATAATTCTTCTAGTCTGGTGTGTGGTCTAAACCCAAACTCTTGGTCCCATGCTTTCCTGACCCACCACCCTTTCTCTGCAGTACTATTATTTCCAATAGGCAATGAAGGGTTCAAGAAGTTTTTTGGGAGGGCTACTGAAGGTGGCAGTTGCTTTTTCAGTATTTATTGACCAGTGAGTGCCCTGACCACCTCAGCATGCATCTTCCTTTCAGCACCTCCCCTACACCTTTATACACACAATATTAGCTTCACTGTCAACTGTCTTGTTATCCCAGGTCTATTCTTGGTGAAGCTATTTGGGGGCTATTATGTTAGGGCACCAATAAAAGATTTTATGTGCAAATCTGTTTCAAAGGAGGCCCAGCCATAGTGCGATGTACACGTTAGGTAATAGACCCACTCTTTCTATGCAGATAAAACTGCATCAATATTGCAGAGCTTCAAGGACATAAAATGAGCAAACACCAGTTAGACAAACACTAAATTCAAAGTCAAACAGTCTAACAGAGGAGATGACTTGCTGATAGGATGCCATGTTGTTCCAAATGCTGTACCACATTTTTGATTCTGACTCTTAGTGTGGTCCCTAGGAAAGCAGTGTTGGAATATTAGCTCAAGATGGCAGAAGCAACATACTCATCCATGCATAAGACTCCAGGGCGAGACTGACCTGTACAGCAACTTCCTGATGAAACTTGACTGTTTATAGACTCCTATGGCACAATATTTGGAAGCCTATTTTGTTTTATTTTGTTCTTAAGATAAATATGATCTTTGAAGGAATTACGTAGATGGAGAGAGAAAAGCCCCAAAATATCAAGATTTATTTTAAATGATATGAACTGAATTAATGGGCAAAGGAATTGGAAAAGTCAATTGTGCATCATAACATCTTGGCTGTTTCTTCTGTTTCTTTAAAGAGGAAGAAACACTGCAGAAGCAGTGTCAGAAGTAACTAAGGTATGCCCTTAAAGGTGGTCATTTCTCTTAGCTTAGACACATTATTCACATAATATTCAATGCAGCACAATCCTTAACTGGAAAAGCTTCTACATGTCATTTCTTATGAATACAACAGCTCTTGTGTAAGCCGAATGATGGTTCCTGTTCACAAATTCCTATAGCAACACCAGGATGCACTTCTGTGCAACACTGTAGCATTGATTTCTCAGAACTTTGAAACTAATAGGAACTCTCACATAGAAAGATCTGCCTTAGCCCTGGATGCATTAGTCTGTTCTTGTATTGTTGTAAATACCTGAGACTGGGGAATTAATAAAAGAGATTTAATTAGTTCATGGTTTTGCAGGCTGTACGGGAAGCATGATGCTGGCATCTGCTCAGCTTCTAGGGAGATGTTGTGAAACTTACAATCATGGCAGAAGGGAAAGGGGGAGCAGACACATCATATGACCAGAGGAGAAGCAAGAGAAGAGAAGGGAGGCGCTAGACACTTTTAAAACAACCAGATATCATCAGAATGTACTCACTATCACACAGACAGTACCAAGGGAAATGGTGCTAAACCATTCATGAGAAATCTGCCCCCATGATCTAATCACGTCCCACCAGGCCTCACCTCCAACATTTCAGTCTGATATTTGGGTGTGGAGACACATACAAACTATATCACTGGTCATAATTTCTGGGAATTGGAAATTAAGTGACATGGGATCTATTTCCTTCCACATAGAGGTTTGGAAATTTCACATAGCCTGAGGGACCAGCATAACCCTTAAAAGTCAGCTAACTTGGGTTCAAATTCCAACTCCACCATTTATTTGTTGTGTGTCTTTGAGTATGTTACATAACATTCCTACACCTGTTTCCCCACCTGAACATAAAATAGAAGGCTAGTGTGTACAGAGGAATGCTTGGCATGTAATAAATGCTCAAAAATGTTATTGATATCTTTACCATGTATGGTACTAGTAATGCTATTAACAGTAATGATAGTAATAAAAGTTATTATTATGGATATTAAATAATATCATGAAAGTAAAGCACCCAATATAGAACAGATACTCAAAAATATTCACTTCTGACTCTCTTTTAAGATTACCTATGTCTACTTATAAATTCAAGAGACAGTGTAAGTCTTCTCCTGTGGCAGAAATAAGGTCAACTTCTAAATCCCCAAAGGGAACTAGGAAATGACTCAAGGTCCTTTGGTTCTAATTTTTGGGGGCAGATTTCTGTCTTTCCTCCAGGGCAAGCCATCACCCAGAAGCAAGGATAAATGAAAAAATAAAGGATGTGTCAGGTTAGGCTTTGTCACAGCAAGAGCAAGAACAAGTCAGAAGAGACAGATGTGTTTAATGGCCAATGCATTTGTCCAGAGGAATCATTTTCACTGGCCAGGAGCCCAATTAAACCTGTAAAATGGAAATCCAGAAAATCAGATTAACGAGCCAGTCATTAGTAAGGAAAAGACCCAGCTAATTCTGTGTTTAGCGTGATAGATGGGCCCAGAGCAAATAATTGGATGACGTTCATCAAATATAAAATAAAAGGTGTCACTGAAAGGAAAAGTGGTAATAATCTTTGGATTTACAATGCCAGCAAATTTGCTTGTAAGGAACAGAAAAGTTCATCAAAACAGATTAATAGTCACTAAACTTTATTTCTTTCTTGTGTGCCAGAGAGCCACATAATCACAGAGAAGCAGGCAAATGCATCAGCCTGCTTTTACCCTAACATTGTGAGGACTCTGCCCCTGAGTGGGGTGTGTAAGAGGTTCTATTTGAAAATAAATTCCTTTGACCATCCAGGAACCAGACAGGAGATGGGAGTTCTTCACTACGTCCATGTTTTAGTCAGTACACAATGGCGGAAACTAAACTCAAAATCTTTCTGCTTGACCAGATTAATCCCAACAATCTGTTATTGTTGATTGACCCCCTGCTGTGTACCTACCTCTATGAGGTGTGCTGCTTACTCCTGGTTAAGGGTTCAGGTGCAGACTAGCGTTGGAATGTCCAGGTTTATGAGGATTTAGGTGTAGGCTGGGGTTAGAAAGCCCAGGTTTATATTCTGGCTGTAACAGTGAAAACCCCTATGATGTTGGACAAATTAGTTGCTCTCTCAGCTTTGGTTTTCTGACCTGTATGAAATATTCTTTGCATGGTAGTTAATTACTCTTATTTTTATTACTTCACCTCTGCTCTTCTAAGAAGATATTTTCAAAATATAGCACCAGACTAGATGCAGTGGCTCACGCCTGTAATTCCAACACTTTGGGAGACTGAGGCAGGAGGACTGCTTGAACCCAGGAGTTGCTTTGGTCACTTTGAAACCAGCCTGGGCAATAGAGGGATACCTAGTCTCAACAAAAAATAAAAGTAAAAGATAAAATTAACCAGGTATGGTGGTTTGGGCCTGTAGTCCCAGCTACTTGGGAGGCTAAGGTGGGAGGATCGCTTGAGCTGGGGAGGTCAAGGCTGCAGTGAACCATGATTGCCCCACTGCACTCTAGCCTGAGTGACAGAGTGAGACCCTGTCTCACAAAATAAAATTAAATTGAAAATTAAAAAATATGGCACCAGTGTCAAACAGATTTTCTGGCAACGCAAAGAAACAAAACCATGTACACACATGCAATTACAGAGATTTTAAAAAGTTTTTCACAGAAGATGTTGGAATCAAGATAATCTATTGTGTTATTGCAGTGAAAAAGAAAGATTGACAGAGGATTCTTCATAGTTATAGGAGGAGGAGCAGAGGCTTAGAGCCAAACTTTTTGAGGTTCAAATCTGTCTTATCTTGGACAAGGCACTCAAAACCTCATAGCCTCTGTAGGGTTGTCATGAGGATTAAATTAGATAATTTTTATAAAGGCTATGTGCAGTTCTGGAGAATGGTAGATGCACTCAATTAATGATGGTCTTATCATTATTTTTATTGTTATGTATCCACTGGTCATCTGCCAGAAGACCAGCGGTCTCAGTCCCTTTCTGCTTATAAACAATGGAAATTTTTTTTTCACAATTCTTCTTCTTTTTTTTTTTTTTTTTTTTGAGATGGAGTCTGTTGCCCAGGCTGGAGTGCAGTGGCATGATCTCGGCTCAGCACAGCCTCCGCCTCCTGGATTCAAGCAATTCTCCTGCCTCAGCCTCCCAAGTAGCTGGGACTATAGGCATGCATTACCACGCCAGCTAATTTTTGTATTTTCAGTAGAGATGGGCTTTCACCATGTTGGCCAGGATGGTCTTGATCTCCTGACCTCGTGATCCACCCGCCTCAGCCTCCCAAAGTGTTGGGATTACAGGCATGAGCCACCACATGCAGCCAACAACCTTAAATCTTCAGGCTTAAGAATAATTTTCTTTCACTCCACGTCCCACCTTCCAGACCCTGGGGTGAGGATTGGGTCTCCAGGGCTCTAGGGGACTCTGCACTCATGGTTTTGGCTAGTTGTAGCACATGTATTAGCTGTCACAGGTTAGAGTCCATGCCTGCATGTCTCCCAGTCTAGTGTTGCACCTATAGGTCTGGGATCTGGTGGAGGCTTCCCCTTCACAACAGCTCCACTAAGCATTGCCCTAGTGGGGGCTCTTGGAAGTGGTCCTGCCCTCATGGTTCCACTGGCATTGCTCTAGTGAAGACTCTGCTACAACCCTACCTTATGTCTATCCTTTGCCTGGGCTCCAAGACTCTCTTGGGCATCGTTTGAAATGCAAGTAGAGGTAGTCCTGCTTCCACAGCTGTTGTACTCTGTGTGCCTGCAAAGTTACCACTATGTGGATACTGCCAAAGTTTATTGCATGTGTCTTCTGGAGCAGCAACTTGAACCAAACTTGGGTTTGCTTGAGCCACAGCTGCTCAAGGAGTGCTGCACCAAAATGTGGTGTTCAGAGACTTGAGGTGGTACTGTACAGAGAGCCCCAACGTCCCATGGGAGCTTGGCTTCTCCCTTCACTCTCTCTGGGCCTGTGATGGGCATGGCAGCCTGGAAGATCTCTGGTATGCCTTCTGGGACATTCTTTCATTTTTTCTGATGAATAGCATCTGGCTGCCTTCTATCCATACTAATCTCCTTATCAAATGGTCCCTTGGCCACACCCTTGGTGTCCTCTCTCAAACTTGCCTTTTTAAACTTTACATGGCCAGGCTGAGAATTTTCCAAATCCGCCATACCATTCTAAGTTCTGTTTCCCTTTCAATTGTAAGCTCTGTCTTTAATTCATGTCTCCCTTCTTGCGTTTTACTGTAAATGAAGCCATGCAGCACCCTCCACACTTCGCTTTGATAGTTCTTCCAGATATCTTAGTACATTGCTTACAATTTATGCTTTCTACAAAGCATTAGACACAGGCACAATTAAGCCAAGTTTTTTTTTTCTTTTTTTTTCTTTTTGCCACTTTATAGCTAGGATGGCCTTTCCTCTAATTTCCAACACCTTACTCCTCATTTCCAACTAAGATCTCTACAGCATTGCCCTTACCGTACATATTTCTACAAGTATTCTGTTCATGACCAGGTCAGTCATTTCTAAGAAGACTTAAGTTCTCTTTACAGCTCCCCTCCCTCTTCTTCGGAAGAAGGGCCCCCACCAGAATTGCCCTTAATGCTCTGTTTAATGCAGTGTAGCATTTTTCTTTTATTCTAGTATTCACTTCAAAACTGTTCCTACATATTCATTACCTGGTTCCAAAACCACTTTCATATTTTTAGGTATTTGTTATAGCAATACCTATACCAATTTAGTACCAATTTCTGTCTCAGACCATTTCTGCTACTATAACAAAATGATTTAGACTAGATGGTTTATTTCTCACATCTGTAGAGGCTGGGAAGTCCAAGACCAAGACACCCGCAGGTTTGGTGTTTGTTGAGGGCTTGGTGTTTGTTTCCAAGATGGTGCCTTGAACATTGTGTCCTCACATGGCAGAAGGGATGAAAGGGAGAAGAGAAGGCTAGCCAGTTTTCTCTAATCTCTTCATGATGGCATAGCCCTCATGTTCCAGTTCATGTCCTTAAGGCCCCACCTCTTAATAATGTTGCATTGAGAAATAATCTTCAACATTAATTTTGAGAAGAGACACAAGCATTCAAACCATAGAACCAGCATTGCCTAGAAATGAAGTAGGTCACAACCTTGTAATAAGCTATGGAAGAATAATTATAGGAGTGTATGTGCCATGAGAGTGAATGTTGAAAGTGCTATAGAAATCAAAAGAACAAAGTTCAGTAATTGAGAGACAGGAGAAATTAGAATGAATTGGTAGCATTCAAAAAACCCTTCCCATGAACTCATACGATTTATACTGAGGTTTAATGCATCAGTTGGATTTTGACAAGTACAGAGAATGACACAGGACAAAGGAAGATTGATAGGATCAAGCTTGGTACCTCTGGGAGATACTGTAGTATCAAGGATGCTTGGAGACCACAGGGCTCTGTGGCCTTCTCGTAGCCCCTTCATGTTTTGGACCATTCAACAATGCATTTAAAGTATAATTTCTATCTTCATTATTTACTCAAGCACAAACTTTCCTGGGTTGTGTGCAAGCTTGTAAGAGTCTGTGGTTGTGCAGGGCTATAATAGACGTGAGAGGATGAGTTCTCAAGTCTGTGGGGCTGATCACGCTATCAAAAGACCACTCTATTCTCTTTTGGCAATTGGTGATTTGGAAATGCCAATGCACCCAGCCTTGCCCTGGACTTCTGATAAGAGGCCAAGTGGTGCTATCATCTTGTTCCCTGTGGAGGCAGCTGGATCTTCCAAGGAGAAACTCCTTTTAATTGATGATTTCTGGCCGGCATTCAGGGATGGGACTTGCCTTCTCAGATGCTGGTCTACTTTCTCAGGAACATGCTTGGTGAGGTTCAGAGATGGTTATTAAGCATATGATAGGTGACTAGAGGATATACTTTGGGAGTGTAAAAGCTTTGTCATCAGATACTGGGACTCCTTTGGGGGTGATGAAAATGTTTTAGAACTAAATAGAGGGTCTGGCTGGATCACACACTGTGAATGTACTAAATGACATTGAATTGTGCACTTCAAAATCATTAAAAGTATGTGAATTTCACCTCAGATTAAAAAACGAAACCAACATCTTTCTCATCATTGTAAACACAGAATTCAGGAACATATCTACATCTGGGAGAGAGGTGGTGGTGGTGGGGTTCCAGGCAGGTGAGGAGCACAGAGGTCTATGCAAATTGTTGTTAAAAGACTAGTTCTGAGGTGTTCAATGTGTGGTTCTTAGACCAGCAGTATTGGCATTGCCTGGAAATTTATTAGAAAAGAAAATTCTTGATCTTCAACCCAAATCTATTGAATCAGAGACTCTGCAGATGGGCCCCAGTAGTCTGAGTTTTAACAAGCTTTCCAGGTGATTCTGATGCATGCTGAAGTTTAAAATCTATTGATCTAGATTCTGGGTTGGCAGGTATGTTTAGATGTGTTGGTTTTCTAATTAAATGTAAAACCAAATTAAACAAGTAAATACAGTCATGTGAGGACTAATGATGGCTGTATGTTCAGATCTAAGCATGATATTTTATGCACTTGAGACTTATTTGGAAAAGGAAAAACACTTCCTAGCAACCTATCAATCTTAATATAGCAACACCCACCTCTAAACCAACACAGAACAATATAGATTCAGAACAGATGTCATATCAAAATAAAAAGGTTTTAAAGTTCTGAAATGCAAGGGAAGAATGATGGTAATTAAAAATGGATGTTTCTCCCTGAACGTTAGGGAGAAAACCAGTCTCTCCTCTTGGTTCACAGCATAAGCCTTTGCACCAAGTTTTTTCCAAGTTTCTGCCTTCATGCTGACTCTGACATCTGCTCTACCTGGCAGCGTGTGGTGCCTGCTTTGTGGGCTTCTGATCTGTGCAGAGCAAGGGGTAGCCATGGGAGATGTTATCTCCCCGAGTGAGGAGAGATGGGTGGCTTCAGTAGAGATGTTATAGCTCTTCTGCTCCCAGCAGGCCCTGTGGATGGCTGCCAGGTTTGGATCAGACTGGGAGGACTGGCCTGTCTCCAGTTTGTGCTTGGACCTTAGTGAGAATGGAGCATGTGTCTAGAGTAATTGCCTCCTCAGCGCAGCAGACTGGTTGCTATTGTTGTCCTGCTATTTTCTCTGAACAAGCCATGTTATCTTCTCCTGTGAATATTAATTTCCCCTGAGTTAGGATAATTGGGCTGAGAGCAGCCATCTGCAGAGCTGTGCCATGTTGGCAGGGCTTTTCAGCAGGTCCTGGCCAGAGGACCATTTCTTGGAGTGGTTTCCACTTTGCCCCCACTAAGAATCTATCCTTTCACAGGTGAGGTTACAGGGCTTGTACCTCAACCTTCTAGCCAGGGATAAGAGAGTTGGGACTCAAACACAGGATTTCTGAATTTCAAATTTGGAGTTCTTCCTCTAGCTTTTGATGTTTTTAAGTATCTTGTACATGGAAAGAGTCAATAAATATCTGCTCAATGCATGGATTTGTGCTTAGATCAGAAGTGAGACTATATTTCAAGCTAATGAGAGCTTTGAACAGTATTAATTATTCAGATCAGGAAAAAGTACATTCAACAATTGCGTTATGGTTGGAATGAGTTAATAAACAATTCAAAAAGACAAAATAAATAGATCACGGATATCGCCCACATTGGTAGCTTCTCTGTTTTTAGTTGAAAATACTTACTAGGTATGTACAATGTGCAGACCAAGTAGAGTTAGTCCCTGTTCTGAAGGATAATGTCTGCCAGTGTGAAAGATTACTGTAATTGTCCACCTGTGGTCTAAGCACCAGGCAATGGGAGCAACTCAGAGTACCATGGGGTTAGAGACCCACAGCCAGCAAGGAATAGTCTTTAAAAGGTAATTACAAATCCACTGTGGTTGTTGATAGAAGAGCTAATACTTTCCAACTTGTGCGTGGTCTGTGGCCCTATCTGATCTCTTTGTGTTTCCCCCACAATCTAGGTAACAACTGGTGGAAGAGCCAGCTACTACGTGTCTTATCGAAGAGAGACGTTTGCTCAGATAAAGCTGCCTAAGTACTCATTGCCAAAGGTACTGCATGCACCACCAGTGGTCCTGGGTCCCCTCCAGGCAAAGGGAGGGTTGGAGAGGCTGCCTTGTTGGGCTGCTGGGAGGTTTGATCTGTTTGTAAGACTGTTGGCATTTAGACTGACTCACCACCAAGTGGTTTGGCCTCCCCTAATGGTGCACAACCTGGATTCTGTATTCCTGTCTCAGCCGGGTACCAGCCAAGAGCTTTGACTTCCTGCTACTCAAAGGTCTTGTATAACCTTGGGTCATTTCCCAGGCGCAGTAATGAAGGGAACACTAGCTTTGGAATCTCCTCTGAGGGGCTCTCTCTTTTGAAAAGGGCTTTGTCACCAAATAGAAGGCCAAACTCAAGCAGGAGAACAGATCCTATATGAGTGTGCCTAAAAGTGCACAGATAAGTCTGGTGGTTGTCTTGCTTCTCTCTACATATTAAGGCCAAATAGAAATGTGCTACATATGTTTCTACTCTCCCCTGCCACTGTGAGTAATTAAAAAGGGGTAAATTAATAGAATGTTAATATCAAATGTTGGCATTTTAACTCTTCTGTTGAAAAATCATAAAACTTACTTTGGGGACCCCATTCCTTGTGAACATTGGCTTCTAGAGGGAGATGGACCTTAGAATCTCAGTGTGAAAATGTACAGGTTATAAATGCATCACTTAATGAGGCTACAAAGAAGTAAAATCTCAGGATGAACACATATCAAGTGTAATGTTGCAAAGACTTGGGTCTCTAAGCTAGTGCTAAGAAACATTATGAAAGGCTAAATGAGTACAGAGGTGGAGAAATTATGGCATGAGAAAGTGAATAATTTCCTACCCCCAGTTGTTATTTATTCATTAATTTATGCATGCATGTATTCATGTATTCATTCATTTAGTCTTTTATGCGTCTGTTCAACTATTCTTTCTCCATTTTTTTACTCTGTGAACTAAACTTGGTAAATAGAGTAGTGAATAAGACACAAATGGTCCCGCCTTCATGGATCTTATATTCTGGTAAAAAAGACACTAAATAAGCAACGGTAGGTATGAGAGTGTTATAGAAATTCAAAGGCCATCGTGGCATAAAAGGTGGTTTTCGTTGACTATGGGTACTGAGGGCAGTTTCCTAGTAAAAGTGATGTTTAAGCTGATATAAGAAAAATAAAGGAGTTAATTCTGCAAAAAAAAGATGGGGAGAAGCTGATAGAAAATATATGCATAGCCAGATTTTAAGAGACAGCACAGTTCATTCAACAAACCAAAAAGCCATCTTGAGAGACTAGGTTGCAGAGAGGCTGATAAGATCAGTAGAGACCATCTTAAGTAGCTTCATGGGCCATGGAAACCAATTTCTCATTTTCTGTACCCTGTCTCTGATTAGCTTTATGGGACCATTGTGTAGTATTGTGTTTGCATGTACCCATCAGATATTCTAAACCCAAACAGGAAAGAGGTATTCCAGCTTGGAGAAGATTAGAAAGGGGAAGTTAACAGTTACACTCTTTCTAAAGGAGAATGCCCCGTTGCAGTAACCTAAAGGTCTCCATGTTTCTAAGCCTAGAAAATGAGTTTAGGGAACTTTCCAAGCCATCTCCCTGAGGTAGAGTTTATTTTGTCTCTGTGTGTTGCATATTTTATATATTTTTAACCTTCTAAGGAAAACAAACCATTCACTCTCCTGGACAGTGTGGCTGCAGGTGGGGACAAATGAGGCCCTGAATTGATCACAACTATGGAACACTCCATTAATGATTAGCAACCGCAAGGCAATTTTGTGGTAGAGTGCCATCCGCTCAGTCCCTTTTATAGAGCCTCATCCAGAGCAGCTTCTCATTAATATGAAGGCTGCTGTGAAAATAGCTGGATGGTTATTGATTTCCTTTATTAGCCAGTGCTGGCCCAGGTTTTCATAGTTAAAGCTGAAGAAGTGAGGATAGAGAAGGTGGAGGGATATTGGTTCTTTTCATTGTTTGAAAATGGAAATGGCTTTTAAGCAAGTTGTTGCTGTTCCACACAGTATCATGGATGCTTTTAGGTGACTTGCTTAGAAACAAAAGCATGGAAAAGCTCCCTGTCATCATTGCCCTTGCACCTCTGCTCCCAGCTTACATGTTCAGAATATGCTTTCCTGGGGCACTGCACGGCTTTGGAG
The DNA here is from genome assembly GCA_963573385.1 of Cacajao melanocephalus. Lineage (NCBI taxonomy): Eukaryota > Metazoa > Chordata > Mammalia > Primates > Pitheciidae > Cacajao > Cacajao melanocephalus. Next base: position 87,155 of record CAUYLG010019796.1, read on the forward strand.
TGTTTGGCAGAGAATGAAATGAGTGCCATTAATAATGAACAGCATTGTCGGGAGCCACAGGCTTGTGCTGAGCCCTCCATTACTCAGTCCCTGGGCATCAGGTAGGTGCTCTCAGTCCAATAGGCATGAAAAGCACACAGCAGCAGAGGGCATGGGGCAGGTAACCTAGAGAAAAGACAGGTGAGCTTATGAGTAGAAACCCTGAGCTTTTATTCCAGCTCTGCCACTTACTTAGCCATGAGCCCAGGTCTCCGTATCTGTGAAATGGAGATCATATTATTGGACAGAGTTGAGAGGATTTAATGAATGGCTCCTGTTGGTCAAGTGTAAAGTGCTCAACAAGTCTAAGGAACAGTTTTGGTCTGGGAGGAAGTAATACTGAGGCTCCTAACCTGCCCTGCATGGAGGTCAGTGTCCATAATGGGGTCCCATCCCAGCCTTTTGTTACGGAGGTTAACATGTGTCACAGTGGTTGGTTGTACATAGTATTTTACTACCCAGGTATTAAGTTCAGTATACAAGTTATCTTTTCTCCTGTTCTCCCTCCTCTTACCTTCCTTTCTCACCTTGGACTAAATATTGCCTTAAACCCTCACTTTACCACTCTGAGCCTGATACACCCTCTTTTGTCTCTTAGATTCTGGACTTATTCTTAACTTACTACTGTAATAAATTGTTTCTACAAGAGAAAAGATTTTTGTTTCTTTCTGTACGGGATTCAGGTTGAAAGTGATCTTTGCCTGAGACCTGTGCTCCTGGGAAACAACCAAGGTTAAGAAATTCTCCACCCTTTTGTGTATGGGAGATGGCTTATTGCACACCCTGTTTCTCCATATGACTTGATAAGACTCAGATATCTGCCTTGTTTACCTATAATAAGACCAGATTCCCATTCTTTGTCTCATAAATGATTTGCTAAAATGTTGTCCTACTGGTCAATCTGGACAAAATGCCTGCTAATTTGACTTGCTCAGACTTGAAACCAGCTTTTCTCCTTCCCCAAGCCCCTGAACATTGACCAACTCTTAAACTTCTGTAGGCAGTGGGAGCTGAAGCAAGCATGATAATGAGGAAGAGCCCCCTCAACAGCCCTTCCGAGAATCACCTGACCCCAAAGAAAATAATTTCCTGTTCAATTGCTCAATCATGCCACCTGCTCACCCTACTTTTCACACCCAGTTCTTTCTAGTCTTCTTTGACTTTTCCCCGTAAAAGTAACTCTTTTATGCCTTCACTCCAAGGTGCTTGCAGATATTGCAAGTCTTTTCAAATAAAATCTCTTCTTATTTGGGTTCATTTTTTATTTGACAGTAGAATATGGTTAATTCCATTTTGAATAACAGAAGAGAGGAAAGGGAAATATGTCTTAGAAAATTCGTTATAATGATAATGACAATGATATTAACCTTTTGTTTCCTTAGTTTTTACATTTCCCCAAATACTAATTTATCCTTCACTGCTGTGTGACGGCCACACTTCTTAAAGAGTTATCTATAATTCTAATCTCTTTTCTCTCTTCCTATTCACTCTTCAACCTTCTACTATGTGTTCTCTGCCTTTACATCCATCTATCCACTATGAGTCACTAAAAATCACTGGCCATTTCTTCAGTAGTCACTGCATTTGAAATCCAATAAATGCTTCTACATCTTTATTGCTTTTCACCATTCTGGAACATTTCACACTGATGAAAATAATCCATACTTGATATTCTTCCCTTTGGTAGTGTTTTGTAAATGATTTTTTTTTTCTGGATCCCCTTCTTCTTACCACTCTTTAAAGGTTAGTGTTCCCAGGTTCTTCCTGTATCCTGCATGGTTCCTGGGTGACTTCATCACTCACTTTTTTTCAATATTGGTGACTCCTATATCTACAACCGCAGCCCATTTCTCTCCATTCAGCTCTAGACAACATATCCAACTGCCTATTTGATGTAGACCCTCTTAAAGATCCCATTTAACAAGTCTAAAATGAAGCTTCTAGTCTCTACCTTATAGTCCTCATATCCTGTTTCTCTCCTATGTTTACTTATATACTCTATTTATTCAGTAGTCTTTTTGGATGTCTACCATGTGCTGGATACTCTGGTGAGTATCACAGATAAAGTGATACATCAGCAAGATATGGTTTATGCTCTAATGAGAGAGACAGACATCAAACAAATAATTACATAAGAGACTAATTATACTTGTATTGAGTGCTATAAGGGAAAAGCAGAGTTTTATAAGTCACATATCTGAGGCACTATGTATTTGTCCTACTCCCTTCTCTCCCTGTAGATTTTAACTCTGTACTATCTCACCAGTCTGTCTCCTAGGGACCTCTTGGAGAACTGGCTTTCTTGGTTCAGGCCCTCATGAGTTATTATCTGGAGTGTTGCCATGACCTTTTAAGCCTTTCTCCCTGCCTCTAGCATTGTCCCTCTTAAGTCCGCTCTTCACAATGCTTCCACAATTAATTTGCTCATGCAAGGATCCCTATCCTCTCTAACCAAATCTCTGTATTGACCAGTTCTAATCATGCCTTTCTCTTGCTTAAGATCTTGTGATTGTTCTGTGCTATTCTTTGGGTAAAAGTTAGGTGTGCCATAGTACCCCTTATGATGTAGCCACTCTCTGCCTCATCTCCTTCAGAGAAAAACTACTTTTAAGCTATACAGATTCCTATAAATTTCCTTGACTGTGCCATCCTCATTGTTACCTGTAAGCGTTTGTACACCAGTCACCGGTTTCAGCATCTCTATCATAGCACATAGTCACTTTAGTCAAATTTGATAAAGGCCACTAGAGTATGTGATGTCTCCACCATCAGAAGGCATCTTCTTTAAAGGAGGTTTTTCTTTTTCTTTCTCTCTGTATTTCCATTATCTGACACATGGCAGATGCTTAATAACATGGGTATTTATACAATGAATAAAGTTACATTAGGCGTAGATTATAAAATGCTTTGATAACAGTGAAGTGTTTTCACCATTGTTCACCTAGGAAGTCGCAGGTTTTAGTTTTCAAAAGCAACCATAACTCTCCCAAATTATTGTCTTGGCAGGGCAGACAGGGAATGCTATTTATAATTGCTTTCCAAATATAAATATGTATGTGATTATGTCTGATGCTTTTCAAATTCCAAGTTTAGTAAAGTCCCAGTCTAAATTTACTCTTACTGCATTTTCCCTCCTTAGATATCTCTATTTATCACCAAATTTTTTTTCCTGCATATTCTCAGGATCAACAAGTAAGGCAATGACACATGCTTTGGAGCTAGATTGAGGTAACTCAGTTCAAGAAATAAGCTTAATTATTGTTCAGGTCTCTATTGGACCAATTTTAACTATGCTTTTCTTTGTTCTTGAAGACTGAATGTTCTAGTTACATTGATTTACCCCGTTCAAGCATAAAGACCTATTTAGACAGAGGTTATATATTTCTGAGTATTTCAAAGAGTGAGTGATTACCTGGACTTACACGCACCAGAATCATCTGGAGGGCTTGTTAAGATGGTAGAATCTAAGGGTCTGCTCCAGATATACTGAATTACAATTTCAGGCAGTGATCAGGATTAGAGGCAGCCAGGTCTGCTGTGTGTGCATTTTAGGTTAATGTTCTCGGCACAAGTCTGCATGCTATTAAGATTGCTAGGCCATTTTCATGCACACTGAATTATATCCCCACTGATACAGTGTTTAAAAGTTAGCTTCTTGATTAAGATTCGGTTTAAATTAAGTTGTAGGTTTATATCTTAGTAATGCTATTTGTTAGCTTTGGCAAATTAAGATATTCTCAAACAGACATCTCAGAATTCTGGATAGGAGAGAGCAGCTTTACTCCAGGTGACATAGCCCCAGGACAGCATTAACCTAATATGCACTCACAGCGAACCTGGCTGCCTCTAATTCTGACCATGTCCTGGTGTTTTAAGTTGTTCTTTTCCCATTTCTTTTACATTAGTTTAGTCTAAAATAACTTAGCTCATTCATTTTTATGACCAAAACATCTGGGAAAAACCAAGCATTTCTATTGCATTTTTAACAGGGTAAGTGAATTTAATTCGTATTTCCTGCAGCTGCGATTTCCCCTCCTACTGGGTTCTTGGGCATTCATTCCACACCAACACAACACGATTTCATCACATGGTTTTTAAGAGTAAGCTTTGTTTCCATTTTCAAGCGGCCCAGCAGGAACCTGTAATTCTACAAGGTGTGTAAGCACAAATGAGCGAGTGAGGTCTTAGTCAAGGTGACCTAGAGAGTTCAAGGCCAGAGGCTATTTGACAAAGAGTCTTCAATAAAAACATCCAGAACTTGCTTTTCTACTTCTCTCACCTCCAGGTTGTCCAAATCAAATGGGTTTACTCCTTTATAAATCATCTTGGAGGAGCTCTGTGTGGTGCTGACATTACAGACATTGCTGTTTCTTTTTACTTGAAACGGTTTCTAGGAAAGGTTGGTCAAACACAGTAAAGGCTAGACCCTGCCTGATTATTAAGTTACTGTCAGCTCCAGTTACCCATCAGCCTTTTACCAGTGCTTTCCATCCCAGCAACAAGGTTGCCTTTCTTTCTGCTGTCTATTACTCTTTGGCATATACATCGTATGTTCATGAATTTTTTAACTACTTCCATTTTTGGCAAATGATTATCCGTGTCAACATGTCCTCTTGACTATGTGAGTTCTCTAGGTAAGGGCTTAAGTTTACGATAATCTTTGTACGGTGCCTACCTACATATGCAAACTGGCTTTTATAAATTATTTTGAATTGTAAACTACTAGATTTGATTTTAGAAATGATCCAAACAGAGAAAAACCCTGTCTCTAAAATGCTTTTGATTAAAAACATAATGATCCAGTCCAGGATTAAAACTAAAGTGATGTCAGGAACCAGAAAGTTAACATCAGTGTGGAAGTGGCAGACCGTAAGAACATATGGATACAGAGGGCTGAGACCCTAACTCAGGGTCCTGACTCCACCTGAAAGACCAGAGACTCTGGTTTTCAGTACAGAATATGGCCAAGCTAAATATTTGTGATCCATATTTACTTTATGAGTCATCAGTTTGAAATCCCTAATCTAGAGATTATATATCCACATGACTGGAAACTATCCATTAGGGTGGAGTCAGACCACAGAAGTTCAAAAACTGGTTCTTCCATGAACAGATTGGTAAACTTCTGTGCACCTTAGTTTGCTCTTCAGTAAAATGGAAATAATCATACCAACCCCCTCACAAAATTATTTTAATTTTGAATTGAAAAAATACATTTAGATGGCTTAGAACAGTGCCCAAATAGATGTTTTTCTTGGTAGCTGAACCTCTTCCCTAGGCAAGAAAACTGAAGTTCAGAGAGACTGACACATTCAGCATCATGCAGCTTACTTACAGCAGTGCTTATATCTTGACCCAGAACATTAAATTCCAGGTTTAGTATCCTTTTCTCTATATCAGTGATCTTCAATATAATTTTATTGGCAGCAGAACCTCCCTTACCTTTTACTTCTAAAATATTACACACAACTCCAGTGTTTACAACAGATGCAGTTGGTTCTGCTCTGATTGAAACAGGATTGCAGGTCTAAAGCCCCACTCATTGGTTATACCTCCATGCTACATTTCTTGCAATCCTCATGACTCTGAAGATTCTAAAGAAAAGTGTGTAAACCACCATACTACAGAATTTAAAAACATAAATGAATATCTGATGACAAGATGGGCTCTGTCTTCATTGCATGTGTGAGCTTCCTTTAGCAAAGCTGTCTGTCTCTGTTGGCGCTAACTCTTAGATTTTAGGTATAAAAATAAAAAATGAAAGTAGATGAATCCTTGGAAGCCATGGGAAGTGATATCAACCAAAGCCCCTTACACCCATTTTGCTGTCACTTAGCAAGGAACAAAAATCATGAAGCTCATAATTTATAGCCTTGGTTCAACATGGAATTGTTTAACATTGCCTATAACTCAAGCATTTTCTTAGCAATTTCATAAGTCATAGTAATTACTTGGCATCCCAATGGGCATGGGCAGAGAGATACGGAGATCTGCTGCCTTACAAGCCTTCCATCTTCTTTCAGGACATGCACATCATCAGTACAGATGAGAACCAAGTATTTGCAGCGGTCCAAGAATGGAACCAGAATGACACGTACAACCTCTACATCTCAGACACGCGTGGGATTTACTTCACTCTGGCCATGGAGAATATCAAGAGCAGCCGAGGTCTAATGGGGAACATCATCATAGAATTGTATGAGGTATGTAGCCAACATTGCCCTTCCCTCAGATCTACCTCTCTTTTCATGAGTTTTAATGGTATAAACACAAGCACTGGAGTTCTGGGTTCAGATTCTGGCTCTACCACTTAGCAACCGTGTGACTTTGGGCAAGGGACTTAACTTCTATATGCCTCAATTCTAGTAAAATAGAAATAAAATATTTGCCTAAGGAGATTGTTGTGGGATGAGAGATGATGGATGTGATGCATCTAGTGTGGTAGCCAACTCAATAAAGTTAGTATTCTTGTATGTATAAACAATGGATTACCAGACAGAAATTAAGGCACTTGGCCTACATGATTTTTTAAGTAGCTTCGTAAATGCTATATTGCTTGTGTGGACCCTGAGTGGAGGGAATAGTGCTATTTATGTGCCTCAAATTATTTGGAAAGTCCTGTTTTATGAACAAATTTTATAGGAAAATAAAAGTGAATATCAATGGTGGGAATGAAAGTTTTTCTAAGATGCCACCTGCTGCCAACATCTGTGCATTGTAAAAAATTGTCCTTGACATGAGTGTGTGTCCATTGTAAAAAATTGGCCTTGACATGAGTGTGTCACGTATATTGAGCTTGTTAAAAAATGTGATCACTAAAGAATAATTTACTTAAGAAACCAAGTGACTCCATGTAGTAATTGGAGAGAGAGAGAGAGAGAGAGAGAGAGAGAGAGAGAGAGAGAGAGAGAGAGAAACTACTTTCAGTGACCTGAAAGATGTGGTGCCTTTTATAGTGACAGTATGTGACCTTTGACAGCCCTGGTCCCAGTAAAGGAACTTGACTGACCACCTGGATATGAAGGATTGAGTTGAGCAATGAAGGTGTATCTCATTATCCAATATTCACCAGTAACCATTGGCCACACTCATACAGACTGTGATGGTTGAGATCATTCATAGAAAGAGATATGTTGTCTATTCTGGGTGGTGGCCTCAGAGCTGGGTGAGCTGTTCCCTTGTGGGTTTTCCTATTGAAGAGTAGGAGTGGCTTTCAGAACACAAGGCTAAGTGCATGGGCTTCAGAAGCTTTAAAATGGTGGTCTCTGAGCAGTGCCTGTCCAAGTCCCAACAGCAGCCCTAAATTGGTATCTAAGTTGGCTACTCAGTTACTGAGTGATATGGTTTGGTTCTATGTCCCTACCCACATCCCATCTCGAATTGTATTCCCCACGTGTTGAGGGAGGGGCCTGGTGGGAGGTGATTCCATCATAGGGGTGGTTTTCACATGCTGTTCTCATGATAGTGAGTGAATTCTCACAAGAGCCAATGGTTTTAAAGTGTGGAACTTCCTCGCTCCCTCTCTCTCTCCTGCCGCTATATAAGATATAACTTGCTTCCCCTTTGCCTTCCACCATGATTGTAAGTTTTCTGAGGCTTTCCCAGCCATGCTGAACTGTGAGTCAATTAAACCTCTTTTCTTCATAGATTACCCAGTTTCTGGTGGTATCTTTATAGCAGTGTGAGAATGGATTAATACACTGAGAGTGATGGAAATATTTGACATTGTACCTGTTCTGTTAGGTAGAGAAATGACAACATAAAGGCACTGGGCAAATCAAAGGAGTGAATGTCATTGGGTAGAAAACAAAATCAGTAGAAATACCCTGATTTCCTAGAGAGTAACTGGCAAGTGCTGAAATAATTCCCTTAAACAACAAGGTCCCAGTTTGGGAAATGTTCCAGATTTTTTCATAAAGATGTAGAGACTAGTAGAGATGACTTAGGGGAGTAAATACCTCTGGGAAGCCTACATTTCTGTTCCTCTAATCATACCAGGAGGCAGAAATACACCTTTGCTGTAGGACAATAAGTCACATCTTGTGGGAGGGTTTGGATTAATGTTCCCAGGACAGAGGCCATTCCAAGTTCCTGTTTGTACAAGTAAAGCCATAGAGATAAGACTGTTATTCATGTCCCTGTGATCAGACCCAAATAGGGGAGGGTAGGCATTGCTGCAGATGACCTTGCCGTCAAGAAATTCTGGTGTCACTGATCCTCTTGGTACAGTGGGTGAGTTTGCCACTATGCTGCTCTTTTTCTAAGAAGGGGTGCCTGAAACTCCTTGATCATTTACAACAGTGAGACACTGTGATATGAAATGAAGCATGAATCAAAATGAAGAATGTGCCCAGATACTTATAATTTTTTTTCTTTCCAGTGAAGTTGGTCTTGTGTTTTCAGTCTTATTGAAGAAAAAAAAAAATGCATGGTGTCATTGCATCTACAGAGAAGACATAACAAATAAGGCAACATTACAAAAAATAAAAGCAGCTTTCTTGATCTTGTTTTCTATTCAATTTTAGGATTGATCACACCCCTACTTTGTGTTCAAGCCCATGAGGAAGGCGAGAGAGTTATGACATAGTTTTTACTTTCAGAGAGTATGCAGTCTAGTTTGTTGTTTTGAGGGGGTCAGTAAACAAAGTTCCTTATTTACCTAGCCAATGCTTGAACCAATTAGGACAGCAACAAAGGGTGAGACAAATGGATAGCAATCATAGCTTTATTGCTTTTAGAAATTATGCACAAGGAAGTGGGACTGATAATACTGTACCCCAGAATTGAATTCATCCATTCAGTCCCTGGCAGAAATGATAAATCAAAGATTGTCCTATAGAAGCCTGTTCCTATGACACCGCAGCATTGATGTACAAAGGATGTGACCTTTGCAGGCAGATCTCTAAAAGAGGGGCAGGGGTATGGGAATGAGCTGTACACGTGCAGTTCTTTTTCTCAACATTACCACTCTGATTATCATTTTCCTTTGGGGAGGAAATAGTGAAGAAGTAGGAGGCATTCCAAATGTAGGGAGGGAATGAGCCAAGGACTGAACGGATGGTGAAGGTTTGTGAGAAAGTAAGCTAGCCAGGCTAATTGTGTGGAATAGAAGCTTGTCAGGGACAAGAATGAGGGTTGGATAAGTAGCTGAATTTCAGATTCTAGAAAACATGTAATACCAAGTGAATAAATCACAACCTGACATTATCTAGACCATGACCATACTGAAGATTTTTAGAGGGTAATACTGTTTTGCACCTGGAGATACATTCTGTGGTTTGGAGATAAAGCTCAATTTAATTGGTCTCTAGGGGTCATTAGAATTTAACCTTCTTTACTGGAAATTCTCACAGAAACTATGATTATGTACCATATGGCCAGTTAGTAAAGAGACTACAACTTTTCTGGACTCCAAATGCCCTTGAGTAATGCAGCTGAGAAAGTAAGTTTTCACATTCAGTTCAGCTAAATTAACACACTTTTGTGAAGTGTATTTTGTTTGATGATATTAGGACTGGTGCATGAGATTCATAATTACTGGAAAGATATAAGTGACTCTATTAGGATAATTATCACAGTCTAACTTGTATTAGAGGTGTGATTCTACCAGGTTTTGGAGTCACAAAAGGTTAATTCTAATTTGAGGAATTTGGGGAGACTTATAGATGAGTTTAGCTTAATTATAGACAAATTGTTGGAAATAAGAGAACCAGAGTTGGATGAGTAGACATCCTATTTTATGAAATCTTGAGTGGCCTTGTGGAGCAGTAGGGATGAAGATTGTAAATATACTGGGAAAAAGCTTGACTGAAGAGTCAGACATTTATGCTATGGGCTAGTATTTCTCTCTCTCTCGCTTGCTCTTTTTTTTAATTTTAATTTTTTAAATTTTTTTTTTGAGACAGTCTTGCTCTGTCACCAGACTGGAGTGCAGTGGTGCAATCTCGGCTAACTGCAACCTCTGCCTCCTGGGCTCAAGTGATACCCCTGCCTCAGCCCCCCAAGTAGCGGGGACTAAAGGCTCACACCACCACGCCCAGCTAATTTTTGTATTTTTAGTAAGGACGGGGTTTCATCATATTGGCCAGGATGGTCTCCTGACCTCGTGATCAGCCCACCTCGGCTGCCCAAAGTGCTGGGATTACAGGTATGAGCCACTGCACCTGGCCTGGGCTAGTACTTCTCTTTTTTTCCCCTCATATTTACATATCCAGAAAATATTTGCATATATGATATAGTCCCCTGTGCCAGGTTATCTGTAACTTTATATTACAATAGGGCATTACACCTGTTTCCCCTTGACTCAAAAGTTTGGAGATGCCTTTAGGTAATTTTCAGATGTAGCTTGGGCTGATCTTGACCACTTAAGCCATGGGTGTATCACTCCATCTTCTGCATAGACCTTTGAAGCCTCTTCTAGGTAATGGAGAGGAGACAAAGGAAACAAGAACATATTTGGGAATTTGCCTTGGAAGCCTTGGCACTGAAAAATCCTTGGACCAATGGAGATCAACCCCACTGAACTCCCCAGAATCTAACAAGGCTGAGATAATTTCCATTTCAAATCTGTTGGAGTTGTCTCCTGCTGTAGAGAGACTCTCTTGCTTTTTCTTTCTTGAATTCCTGCCTCAAAGTATAATATTGTCATGACTATAATTATATAATTGGGGAGAAAATAACACTTGAAGGCCAAATAATAATTGATCTCTTCCTTGAAGTGTCAGACGCTGACTCCTTCAAAACAAGGTTGGTACTGATAGTGAATGTAGTCTATTGTGTGTGCTTGCCAATGTTCTCCTAACGCTCTTTTCATATAGAGCTCTATTTCAGTGTCTTCACATCCCCAGCTGTAAACTACATTTCTTTTTAATTACTCTCTCTAATAAATCAAGAAACAAATATTCTTTCCAACACCCACAGTTGTACTATGGCAACATTCTCTGAGCTGCCAGTGTGATATATTTTCTTCAATGCTCTCCTGGATATTTTGCATCCAACTTATAACTCCTTGCAATAATAACCACAGTGTACCTGGCAATGCCTTAGACCAGCACTGTCAAATAAATATATATATGAGGTGAGCTACATACATACTTTCACATTTCTGCTTCTCAAATTTAAAAAGTGAAAAACAGGCCAGACGCAGTGGCTCACGTCTGCCTCACTTTGGGAGGCAGAGGCAGGTGGATCACAAGGTCAAGAGATCAAAACCATCCTGGCCAACATGGTGAAACCCCATCTGTATTAAAAATACAAAAATTAGCTAGGGTGGTGGCATGCACCTGTACTCTCAGCTATTCAGGAGGCTGAGGCAGGAGAATTGCTTGAACCAGGCAGACGGAGGTTGCCGTGAGCCAAGATCACGCCACCGCACTCCAGCCTGGTGACAGAGCGAGACTTCGTCTCAAAAAAAAAAAAAAAAGTAAAAAACAAACAGACAAAATTAGTTGTAATAATATTTTTATTTAAACAAAGTATCTAAAGTGTCATTTCAGTATACACTCAATGTGAACAATTACTTAGTTATTTTATATTTTTCCATACTAAGTCTGTAAAATCCTGGATGTATTTTACATGTCCCATGAATCTCAATTTATATGCTAAATTTTCACCAGAAATACTTGATCATTATTTAACATTTCCTAAAATGTACAGTAAAAAAAGAAGACCCATATACCCATGTTATTCTTTTTTTTATTTATTATTTATTTATTTTTTTATTTTTTTTATTTTTGAAAGAAAGAAAAAGGAAAGAAAGTGAGAGTGAAAGAAAGAAAAAAAAGAATGTAAGAGAGAATGAAAGAGGAAGAGAAAGAGGGAGAGAGAATGAGATTCTTGTTCTATTGCCCAGGCTAGAATGTTATTCTTAACATACTTAAACGTTTGCCAATAACTGAAGTGGGTATCAGTTCTTAAATTCAAATTTCTATTGTTAAAATGAAACGAAATTAAAAATTAGTTTCTTAGTCCCCCTAGCCATATTTCAAGTAGTCATTTGTAGTGAGTGGTCACTGTATTGGATTGCACAGTCATAAACAACTTATGTATTATTTTCTTATCTCTCACAATATCACATTCTTCATTGTGCCTGTGAGATGACAGAGATGCAGAGAATTTAGTGGCTTGGCTCCTACCACACAGTTAGTGGCACTGCATATGAAGAAATCCATGTCTGCTTGACAAAACACTTACACTTTCTCACAGTACTTTTTTCTTTTTGCGTTTTTTTGTCAAGGTATAATTTATGTACAGTAAAATTTACCCTTTTAGTATACAGTTCTGTGAGTTTTGATTTGTGCATTTGGTTGTCTAAATGTGTGCAAAAATCACAATCAAGACATAGGCAGTTCCAGTACCCAAAATATTCCCTTATTGCCCTTTTGTAGTCCACCCTCCTCTACCCAAAAGTCACTGACAAACCTCAACCTGACCTCTCTTTGTCTTCAGTTTTGCCTTTTCTAGAGAGGGAGTAAATGGAATTATACAGTAGGTAACCTTTTCAGTCTGACTTTTTTTCACTTAGAATAATGCATTTGAGATTCACCCACATTGTTGAATACGTCGATTCTTTCTGTTTCTGGGCAGCATTCTGTTGTATGGATGTGACAGAGGTGGTTTTTCAATCACCAGCTGAAGACCATTTAGGTTACTTTTTTTTGGTTTTGTGTGATTATGAATAAAATTTCTATAAACATTCTCATGACCATAAATTTTTATTTCTCATGGGTAAATACTTAGGAGTAGAATTGCTGAGTTGAATGTAAGTATATGTTTACAAGAAGCCACCAAATTGTTCCAAAAGTGGCTATGTGATTTTGCATTTCAACCAGCAAGGTATGAGAATAGCAGTTGCTTTACATCTTCACCAACACTTGCTTGGTTTGAGAGAGAGAAGCTGTTCCGATGGGTATTTCGTGGTAACTTATCACGGTGTGATTTGCTTTCCTTCGGTGACTAAATAACTGGATCCAGTATACCTGGATGGAAAAAATGAAACTTCCTGAGCCAGCCTCAGCATTCTGGTCTCTTTGCCCATCTTATTGATGTTTTCTTGCTTTTCCTCTCCCTAGAGCCTGTCATCTTTCCTCTGCTTTATCATGACCTTCAGTGACCCTTATTGGTCCAGAAGGACAGCTGCTTAGAGACTCCACAGGGACTTTTTCCCTGAACCGACCTTCCTCAGCCCCTAACTACAGGTGGGACTCTAGGGACAGCCCAAGGCAGATCATGGTAATTGCTTTTCTCAGCAGAGCCCTGGCTTCTTTGTCCTGAGGTCCCTGGGAGGTGACCGACAGATGACCATGCCACCTGGACTCAGCATTCCGCCAAGGGGCCTTCTGTCAGTTTCCCTCTGCACTCAAATTGATTCCCAGAGGGAAAGTGGGCCACACAGGCTTGAAACCTTGTATCGCCCTCTTCTGTGGGCACCATCACAAACTGGTACCCTTCTCCCTGGACTGCTGAGATCATTAGCAACAGCCAAACATCTGATTTCAAACAACAGTGGGAGGAAATATGTTTAAAGTTAATTCAATGCTATGTACCTCCTCGGATGAGGACTAGTAAAAATGCATGTCTCATTCTCCAATTCCTTTACATTGCATTTAGTGAGGGTAAATAGTCTTTCATAATACTTTTATCTCAGAAATATATGTGTACACAGACATGCATATATGAGTATGAGTCTACTAGGTTGCAACATAAATATATTTCTTACCTGGGTTTCAGTCAAAAAGTGTGAAAGATGTTGGCTTAGGACACACAAAAGCCAAGTACCCACCAAACTTGCAGTCCATTTATACAAGACATGAAGCCAAAAATAATGTCAGTAGTTATGTCAGGGCTTTGAACTATCCAAACACAAGTGGGAAATGTTCTGGTTCTTTCAGACATGAAGGAGATTGCTGTGGCATTCTGTACAACTGCAGGAGAAACACCTTTAGAGCACAAGTGGGTTCCCTGAGAGTCTCTCCTTTCTACATCTTTTCAGTCCCCATTCTCCTGGTTTTGTTCTTAGAATATGTGAGACACACAGAAAATGCCCATTGAAGTGGTGGAGTGCTCAGTGGGAAAACGTGGTAATGGTAACGATTGTTTAATTTGCTAAACCTGCTCACCCAGAAGAGCAAAAGAGGTTGCTGAGTGGCTGGAATTCCTGCTGTGATGTATTGAGCTGGGGGTATCACAAGGGGCCACAGCAGCCCCCTGAGGAACAACTGAACCAGGGCCAAGGTGTCTGAGTCATATCCAAATATTTTCATCCAAGAAGTGGATAGCAAGGACCTGGGTACATGTGGGAGAGGGCAACTGATTTAGGGGAGTGAATTCTCTGGAATCAATAGCTGGTGGTCTAGCAGAAAAGGCATCAGCTCTGTGGCTAAACAAAATACTGTAAGGCCTCTATCAGGTAGAAGGTTCTAGAGAAACCCAGATTCCATTCTCTGTGAGGAATGATGAGTAATCAGGTTTAAGAGATGTACCTTTGCAGTTGGTTTTAAACACTGAGGTGATCTGGGGGGCTCATATTCCCTAGATGAGCATTTGAGATGCTGTCCTTCCTGGAATGGCCCTGACCTTAAGCCATTAGGACAGGGTGGAGGTCTCTAGGGAGGGCATGGCTCAGACATCATGCCCCTCCCCTACCTTGGTTTCTCTGCCTACCTATCCTCTGTTCCAGGTAGGAATCTAATCAATTCCATTGTTGGCCCTTCGTCAAATTCCCCTGTTGGTGTCCTTCCAGATAATTCTATTTTCCTCCTGACATTCTCTGTCCATTTTTTGTTGTTGTTTATTTTTATTTGGGCTGGCATTCTCTTTCAAGGTCAATCAGGTTACTTAAAAAAAAGAAAAGAAGACTTCTTATTTCCTCAGTTAAATTATGTCATTATTAAAAAAAATAAAAAGCTCACTTCCGTGAAACTCTTACCCTTTCCTCCCACTGGCATTCTCTGCAAAGTGCAGTAAACCTCAGTTAACCATGATACTCAAAGAATGGGGTATAAATACAATTAAAACTTAAGATATCTGAGTGTCACCCACAAAACCTGCCATTGAACCTATTGTTTATATGTATTTAAAGTAATTGAATTACCTTTTGCAACATGCTATTTGCCTTTGAAACATGGAAAAAAGTTAAGAGAATCTTTCTTTGAGGCAGGAAGTTGTCATTCTAAATATCTGCTTTCCTTGCCCAGAATGTTATAAGGAATAAAAGTTTGAGTAGAATTTGTACTTACCCTGGAACCCTTCTGAGTGATAAATCTCCTTTAATCCTCTAGCTGCTTATTTTATGGTGATGCTCTTTTCCCGTCAAAATGTCAAAGGCATGCAAATCTCAAAACATGGGAACACTGGTGAGTGCTTTGCATAGTCTTAGGGATCCTTTGCCAGCCAACTGGGAAAAAGAAGAGCTTATTCCTTCATTTTCAAAGCGACCATTGGCTGAGTCCCAGAGATGATATGGGAGTTATGCAAAGTCACACAGTGAGCTAGTGGCATGGAAAGAGACATATGTCAGGTCTCCAAGCTGGATCATCTGCCCCAGGATATCTTTCTTGCTACTAATCACAATGCCTCAACTTCTACTGTTATGGAATAGCCATCTACAGGCCTCTCCTGAGCAGAAACACGTGATTGCTGGAAGGGGGGTAGCTCCTTCAGTTCTTGTCAGCCACTCTCACGTCAGAGGGAATGTTAATAGTTAATTAAAGATAAGGTCCTGTGGAGCAAAGTACAGAGACAAGCAATATGGAAGAAAGCAGATGGGTAAGCTTGGAAAGGGACATCTAGGGGGTGGCATAAGGTTCAGAGATGAACTTCTTAAACATTTTTCGGAGACCACATGGCTTACAATGTTTCCTATCATGTTCCTCCTCTTCTTGCTTGGAACCCCAACATGCCATGGGAAATTTGGGGGCTTCTCCAAGACCACGGGCACGTTAGCCCAGCGTGATTCTCCATCTCTCACCTTTTTTCCTAGGTAGCAGGTATCAAAGGGATATTTCTGGCAAACAAGAAGGTGGATGACCGGGTGAAGACATACATCACTTACAACAAAGGCAGGGATTGGCGCCTGCTGCAAGCTCCAGATGTGGACCTGAGAGGAAGCCCAGTGCACTGCCTGCTGGTCAGTCACTCAGCCTCATGGGAAGTTCACAGGGCAGGCTAGCCACGTGGGGAAGTTGTGTCAAAGGCTTTCGTCAAAGGGTCTTAAGAGCTCAGGTGGTGCTGAGCAGTAATTTTCTAAAACTTCCAAGGCATTGGTCTGTGGACTTAGACTGCAGACCAATTGTGTGGAAGGCCCAGTTGAATTACGCAGGCATTTACTGAGGATCTACTATGTGCTCCATCTCATAGTAAGGCAAAGAAACATGTAAGAGAAAGAGCCTGTGCTCAAGGGTCCTAGGCACAGCTCAGTAATAGTAATACATCTGTTAACTGATCCTGACATGATGCATCATGTTTTGGTAAATGCTTGCTAGATGGTGAGGCAAGCAAAAGTTGCCTTGAGAGCCCAGGGTCAGGGGAGGGGGGAGTTAGGCTGGAATGTCCATATGGAACAGTTAATCTGTCAGCATTTCCAGGATTCCTACTGTAGGGAATATTGGGGTAGGCACCACAGAAGACGTGATGTGTGAGATGGTACCTCTGGCCCCAAGTGCTGCTGCTCTGTGTGAGGAGGCCAGACGGTTCGTCACTAATAAAAGCCACAACCCTCAGTGCCCTCTGAATAAGGACCTCTATAAGAAACAATTCTAAGGTCCCAGAAATTGTTGTTTCTTCTGAACAAAAAGTTACCTCTTGCCACTTATTCAAAAAGATTTACTAACCACTTAACATATTCTAGACCCTGTGTTAAAAAATGGGACTACAGTGGTGAATAGGGCACACAGCATCCTTTCCCTTTGTAATTTTCAGCCTTATTCCATATATTTGCTTCGGGTACTAGGAGGGTCAGAGGTAAATGCCTGCTTACCTCTAGGAATTGGTCACAGCATGAGTTTTGTTTTCCTCAAACCTTACCTTCATCTTATTTTAATCTGATTTTCTCTTACCTTCTATTTCTTCATCTTCTTATTTGTATTTATCATACAGAAAATGTCTCTATAAATCCCCAAGCCCTTTTAAGGATACTCCAATGGGGATAGATGAATAAATAAGTGAATAAATAGAGAACACAGACTTATATAGGTTTTAGATAATGGCTTTAAATATTTTACATAAAATTATAAATAGGAACAAAATACATAAAACAGAGACAGAGACAATCTGGCTGAAGAAGGTGGAGAGCCCGGCCTAATTCACATAGCTTCCCCTCTTCACTCCTCTTAGAGGACCCTTAGAGCTCCAAGAAGCAGAATGATGGTCAAGATCAGATATGCGAGAATTTTAGCATCATCTTGGTATAAGGAATAGTCAAGGAGGCTTCATAAAGCCAGCCATGAACTGGACCTTGGATGGGTTTGGTGAGGAAGAGAGGGAAAGGCATGAGATTGTGGTTGGAGGGCAGAGGCAGGAGGGGACTTAAGGAAGGTGCTCAGTGGAGCTTCTAATGTGAGTGTACCGGCTGTCTCAGGTATGGATGACTCTTGCCCAAAACTATGGCTCACCATCCAATGCCTTGGTATTTCTGGTAGCTAAACAGTGGAAAGCCCATCTCTAGTGGGACAGGGGTACAAGTGTCTGGAATTTCCTAGACTGAAACTATTTCCTTCTCCATTTTAGCCCTTCTGTTCGTTACATCTGCACTTGCAGCTCTCTGAAAATCCGTATTCCTCAGGAAGAATCTCTAGCAAGGAGACAGCCCCAGGACTTGTGGTGGCTACAGGTAAGGAAAACATTCCCTGGGCTTCTTCCTCACTGAGAGTGTCTAGAATAAATGTGTCACGTATTTTTGGATCAAAGACTCATTTGAGTATCAGATGAAAGCTATGGGTACTCTCCCCAGAAAATATGCAGGGTTTCCCAATACCCATCCAAGAACCTAAGATGCAAACAGCTCCAGACATTTCTGATTCCTAGGTTCATGCATATCCCCCCCAGACACAGAGCAGTCCCCTGTGCTTAGCAAGAGGCCAGAGTTTCTCTCAAAGTAAACTGACCAATCAGAATGGTTGTTTGTAGTAGGGAATTCACACTTTAAGAAAACATGATATATGAACTTCCTAGCTCACCAAATATAAGTTGGGGTAGTTTTCCCTTTACACAGATGATTCTTTACAATGGGTTCCATCCCAGAGTTGTTTTTAATCAGGAGGTCTCTGGTGCATGTAAATGTTTGTTTACACGTGATTAACCACTTGGCCGAGAGCCTGAGGGCAAAGGGCAGAAAAACTTAAGGTTGCATTGTTGGAATCACTGTCCACTGAGCATCAATCAGAAATGAAGATAAAGCAACTCTGAGATGAAAGCTAAAGTCTCTGGGGAGTATGCTCTGATTAGCATGCACTGGATTTCCATACACCTTTTCAGGAATATATTGATGGCATAAAGCAAGGCAGCCTGCTAATCTTAGAAGTTAGAGCTCTGGTGTTGGTCAGCTTGTTTTTCTAATGAAAGCAGATAAATTCACAGTGACTTTCAGAGCTGGTACCTTCTGTTTTCTCTCATCAACCCAAAGCTCTGGTCCCTGGAGTTCCTACTGTCTAGACATGGCTTCCTTCTCCAAGCCTCCAACTGTGTGAGCTTTTACATACCACCAGTGGCCAATCACTCTCATCAGATTGACAGCTGGCATAGCCTTCTGGCATTTCAGTCAACTCCTGTCAACCCCAGATGGTTGGGAGCAACTATGCTTAATACCACTGGCTTCGGGGGGCCCAGGGTAGGGAGAGATGAGGGCAGGCTCTGTTGCTGTTCCCCTGGCTGGAGGAGTGATCCTCACACTGTACAATCCATGTGGATTGGTTTATCCAACTCAGGGGCCGCTGGACCCTATGACTCTTCTTAAAACCTACAGGAGGCCCAGGACTGAACTGGAAGCTACATCAAAAAGTAGGGATGAATAATAAAAGTTAATATTATCTGAATGTTTAGTGTGTAGCCAGGCATTGTTCTCTGTGGCTTGACCACTCTGAACTTCAGTGTTTTCATTGGCAAAGTAGGGTTAATAGAACTAAAATAATATAATTGCAGGATATAATGAAGCAATAAATTTTAAATGCTTAGAACAATGGCCGGGTGCGGTGGCTCATGCCTGTAATTCCAGCACTTTGGGAGGTCAAGGCAGGTGGACCACCTGAGGTCAGGAGTTAAGACCAGCCTGGCCAACATGGTGAAACCCTGTCTCTATTAAAAATACAAAAATTAGCCAGGCGTGGTGTTGCATGCCTGTAATCCCACCTATTAAGGTGGCTGAGGCAGGAGTATCGCTTAAACCTAAGAGGCGGAGGTTGCAGTGAGCTAAGACGGTGCCGCTGCACTCCAGCTTGGGTGACACAGTGAGACTCTGGCTCAATAAATAAATAAGTAAAATGCTTAGGATAGTGCCTGGGGCATATTGAATACTCAGTACATCTTACTTATCATCATCATTAATATTATAGAAGTTAAAACTCTTCTTCTTAATCAGAAGAATATAATGTGCTCATCTCCTTCAATAGAATCCATAAATTCTTTGCATACACTATGCATACAGAGAAACTCAGGAACTAATCCTCCTGCTTTCCAGGCTGATCCCTGATACTTCATAGGTTTGTGCATTTGGCTTAGTTTTTAACCTCTGAGCTACATTTTTCTCATCTGTAAAATTGGAATGTTTTCCGCCTTGTGGGGGTGTTATAAAAATTAGAGATGGAAGTGTGTGTTTACAAGACACACACTTATGTGCTCAGAGCATCATAAGATAGGATTAATAGTAGCTGTTATTACCTGTGACCATCATATTGCTTCTAAATTAGTACTTTGTAAATTAGCAAACACACAGACATTAAAGATTTATTTTTGAATTCCTTTGTCTATATGTATCAGAATCGCTAATTCCTTTTTATCTCCCCTTGTAATTCTTGAGGCTTTTTGCCATGCCCTGGATCTTTTGGAGGGATATAACTCAGCTGATGAGATCTTAATGAAAAGCCAGGGTTAAGTCACTGATGTGTACCTCTTTATACGCAGCTTCTCCTTACCCTGCTTGCCCTGGTCACCCTGGGAAGTTATTTGCCATCAGGACGATAACCATGAAGTCAGCCAATTATGCCTTCAGTGGCCTGCATGGAGCCTGCCTCTGCAGGGTCCTTTCCCACATCCATGCCTTCCACCTGCCTTCAGGTGTCAGCCACCTTGGGCTCTCTCCAGTCCCACTGCTGACTCCCTTTTCCCACTTTGCACTGAGCTATGGTCTTGGGGAAGCTGCATGGATAGAAGTATACCCTGGGATTCATCTCTAACTTCTGTTGAAGACATCTCAGAAGGCAGATGGAATTCCAGTATGAAGAGTTTGGCAATTGCCTTTTGCAAGCAGAAACACGAGGGTTCCTAATATCCTTAACGCTGTGGTTTCAAGCTCATAGTAAAGACCTCACATCCTCACAGTGCCTTACAGCATGCAAAACACTTTCCTTGCCTTGATTGCACAATTGCACAATAATGTAGAAATGGTGATTATTATCCTCCTCAGTTCAGAGGTGAAGAGACTGTGGGCAGGTGGAAACAGGTGTCATGTCCCAGCCCACACTCTCTCTGCCTCCACCTCTAGTGCTCTGTTTGGTAGCCATCCATCCAGACCCATCTCTGAGCCCCTTTCTGTGCCAGCTCCACAGCTAACCAGACTCCCTGCCAGGCTCTTTGTAAACTCTGAATGTTCGCATCCTCCTGTTGTTCCTTATGTGGAGGCCCTCCTCCTGCCTCTGCCCCTGCAGGGGCAAGTTAATTGTACACTGTCAGCTTCCTCCCCCACTGAGCCTATAACCACCCTGTCTGGGTAGCAACTCCCTCTGGCATCAGTGGTGGTGACAGAAGCATCGCTAGCCCTCAGAGGACTTCAAAATTCTCTCTCTTTTATTTTTTTT
Organism: Cacajao melanocephalus; assembly: GCA_963573385.1. Classification (NCBI taxonomy): domain Eukaryota; kingdom Metazoa; phylum Chordata; class Mammalia; order Primates; family Pitheciidae; genus Cacajao; species Cacajao melanocephalus. Next base: position 108,199 of record CAUYLG010019796.1, read on the forward strand.
CAAAAATATTTAAGGAGCAGAGAAGGATAGCACTGGGAGGAAATGAGGGTAAAGCAAGTTGTTGAAAGCTTCCAAAAAAGGGCAGTGGGCCCTCCGTCAGTTACCAGCCAAGAAAAGATCCTTGTTCTTCTCATTCTCCGTCTTACTCCCCCTCCTCTCTCATCATACCACTCAAGTGGGTAACAGCTGCATCTCCTTCCAACGTGGTTGGCAGCCACTCTAGCTGAGCTCCAATTCCACTTCAGCCAACAAGACTCGTTTTTCAAATCCTCCTTCTCTGACACCATAACTCAAGTTCTTCCTATCTGAGATCACCCACAGAGCCACCTAGGGACCGTGTGTGTTCAACGATCAGTTCCTCCTGGGTACATCTTTTCTGTCCCTTCATCTGGGCACCAACTTTCTGGTCTCTGATCAGTAGCACTTTTTTTTCAGGGGTCCTTTCAACTGACAGAAGATATTTCCAAAAATAGACTTCACTGTGAGCCTTGGGTTCTTACCACCATAAGGCCCCCAAAATCCATCTAGCCGAGCTTTGAAAGAGAGGCTGAAGATGTTGACAGAATCAGCTTCTAAGGAAGGTGAGGGATGATAAGCTAGATCCTTAGAAGCCATGCTAGGGATGGAAGATACACAGCTCTGGGGCAACTGTGCTCCTGCCTCCATCTCTTTCTGTGACCCTTGGTAGGCATCTATTGGTCACCACCACATTCTATTCTGTTGAAACCAAATGCAGCTTCTGATTCCTTCTTAACACCATGCTCCAGGTTAGCACATGCCCCAGTGACTCGAGTAGATATTCTCTTCCCCATTCCTCTTGACTTTCCTTACCTGTGTCTCTTCTAAAGCCTGTATCTGGGGAGTTAAATTCCAAATTCCAGGCAGAACTCCGTGAATCTACTCACCAAGCCTCTCCCTACTCCTCTCACACCTATTGCCCAAACCCTGAGCCCTGAGTCCAGGGGTTATTTTTGGAAACTTGAATCTCAAAACAAGTTGGCTGTCTGTTTACTCCCTGATGCTGATGGGAGGCTTGACAAGCTGTAGCCTGGCTTTAATTTCTCATCTTGAAGCATTAAATGTCAGGAGCTCAATTAACATTTTCATTATTGCATTTTTATTGTACTCCTATTTAGACTACAGATGTGTGGGAGCTAGCTTTCTTTTCCTGCTATTTTTAAAGAAAAAATATCAGTCAATATGATAAACTCTTACATGTTTAGGGTTCCTTTCTGGTTGTCAGTACCTCCCCAAGTGCATATCAACATTGGAACATGATTCAATCATTGTTTACCGATTCATTCATTCCACAATTATTTATTGAGCACTATTAGGTTGGGGCATTTTTTAGGCTCTGAGAAGAGGGCTGCCTATTGGGAAAACTAAATCAATATAGGTGGATTAGAAAAGCTTGACCACCTTCTTTTTAATAAGCATGGCCACAAGGTGAAGGAGTGCCGGGGAAGAAAAAGGGCAGAGAGAAGAGGAGAGTGTGAAGGGATGGAAGCAGCAAGTGTGGTCTGTCTAGGTATAAGCCAGGTGACTTCTTTTCCTGCCATGCTTGATGACCATGGTATGCCGAGTGTGGTCATTTTCTTCTGGGCACTTTATAATTTAGGTTATATCGTCTGTACCATTGGGTCACTCAACTGCCTGGCACTCAAAGGACATGTTGACAAGTTGGAAAGACAAATACAGACACACAGTTATGCACGTGAACACACACACACACACACACACACACACACCCCAGTTTTTCTCAGGCTCCCATGCCCAGTTTCCCCATATGTGTCTGCTCTTCCACTCTTTGCTTCCTTCAGGGGACACCTGTCAGGAGCAATATAAGAGATTAGTGGTATACAGAGTGAATAATTCAAGAGACCTGAACTAATCGATATTCAGTCTTTGATTCATGTCATTTAAAGATGCATTTCTGTTATACTATCTAAATTTTTCCCATGTTGGGTTTTTCTTCCTGCTGGGCTTTTCATATAACACCAAGAAAGAAACTACACAAATTAACTGTAAATACCACTTAGAAAACCTTTACTCTCTGCTACCCCCTCCCCCAGCCCTAAGCACACTTAATCGGTAAGCTCCTGACAATCTCAAATGATCTGCTTATGTTTCAGGCAACATTGGCCCGGAGCTCTCATACACTGATATTGGTGTGTTCATCTCCTCCGATGGGGGCAACACATGGAGACAGGTAACTGGGTGAATTGAGGAAGAGGGAGGAGGCATTTAGAGTAAGTTCTACCAATCTCTGTCTCCTTCCTATAGATTCTCAGTCTCATTATGACTTTGTAGTTTCAAAACATTTGAAGCAACTGTTCAGTTTGGCCAATTTGGCTGGCAGATTAGAAGGGTAATGAGGGAAAATGAGAAGGGCATTGGGCAGGGAATGGGAGGAACTAGAGTTTTCCCAGTTCACTTATTCGTTCCTTCAGCCGTATGTATGTAACAGGTCCAGATGCTAAGTACTGTGCTGGTTGCTGGGGATGCAACTGATAAGACTGTTTTTATCATTAGTGTGCCAAGAGTCCTTGGCAAGCTGGTCTCTTCACCTTTCGGGGTGTGTTTCTGTATCCACAAAATACAAGGATTAGAACATTAAAACTGACAAAGCCATGGAAGTCAGTGGTTGTTTAAGTATTGTGTATACTGTCTTGAGTAAGTATGTAACAGCTGAATAGATAGATGACTGCATCATAAGTTAATTCAGTTTACAAATACTTATAGCAATACTGTCCAATAGAATGTTCAGCCATGCTAGAAAAGTTCTGTATCTGTGCTTGTCCATGCAGCTATGGAGCACTTGAAATATGACTAATGTGTCAGAGGAACTTAATTCTTAAGTTTATTTGTTTTAATTAATTTACATTTAAATATTCTCTTTTGGCTACTATGTTGGACAAATAAACTTATACAATGTCAACCAGGTGTCAGGCTCCAAGAGACAATTGAATACTTTGGAGTCCCTTTCCTTAAAAAGCTCAAAATTAAATAGAAGAAATGGGTTCATAACTAACTATAGTTCAGGGTGATAGTAGCATTTCAGTGGCATTATTAGCATACAAAAAAAAGACAGGAATTAATCCTGCTTGGAGAAACCAGGAAAGACATCACAAGGAGGGGTGGAATTTTACCAAGTCTTAAAAGTGAGACAGTTTCTATGTGGAGAAGACAAGAGAAAGACACTGAGTATCTTGATGGTAAAGGTAGAGTCACCATATGAACTCTAGTTAGACAAGTTCCTGTTTGGATCCTTAATGAAGATTGTCGTCACCACCGTCATCTTCGTCCCCACTGCCACCAGTGTCACCATTACCAACTTGTAAAAATTACCAAGTACCTACTAGACAAAAGCAACTATGTCAAGTACTGCAAGACACATGGTAAAGAATAAGTCAAGGTTCCTACCCACAAGGTCATAATCAGGTGGCTGGGGAATGGTTACATAAATAAGATCATACCCTTCAAAATGTAAAATAACCTATTATGAGAGCCAAAGGAGGGTGGAAGCTGGAATTCAAACTCACCTAGTACAAAATCTCCTCATAGACAAACCATTTCTGGAGGTCTCTCCGCCTCGAGAAGCAACTCACATGACTAGTATTGTCAATACTTTTTCTTTCCTCCTTTCATAAACAGCTAAGGAATCTACTTTTTCACTCCAGTGCTAGACAGGGCAAAAATGAGCAGTGGCCAGATGGTAAAATCAAGAGGAAAGGATGAGGATAACTTCCTCCTCCTCCCCAGTGCCTCTTCCTGTATTCCTCATCCTTAGACTTCAACCCAGCAGCTCCATTATGTGGCTTATCACAGAGCCATCCTTTAAACTCTGAAGAGAAAAGCCTAGCATTGCAGGCTCAGAATATATAACTGGAATATAAGTGAAGCACCCTTAGGTCCTTTGTGCATTGAGGCTCATCATTAGTAGGGGCATTTTTCTTTTCTTTGAAGAAAAATATGAAAAAAAGAGGTTTAGGGCTGATAAATTACTTTTTCTCTCTAATGTTCCCTGGAACATACATATAGGAGGCCCCATTCCTCCTGCCCATTCCCCCTTTAAATCTGTCTGTTCCTCTTCTAGCCCTCTTCACTTAACCTACCATCCCAACTTCTCCATCTAGGCTGCGTGAACCACCATCAGTGGTTAAGTGATGTAGGAATTCTCCAAGCATACTTTCCCTTAGAAGATCTAAAGTTGAGGTTAGTTCTCTGCTGGAGAAATGGTTCTCCTGTTTAAGATTGGAGATATATAAGTCATATCTGGTATAAGCATTGATATATGTGGGATTAGGTCTGAAGTTCTCTTGACTCAGAACCTTGTACTATAGTCAGTGCTTAGAAAATGCCTATGGGTAGATGGAGGTATGGATGGATGGATAGAACACTGAGTAAGTGAATGAATGAGTGAATGGATGGATAAGTAAGAGACAAATAGATGAAGTAAAGAATGAATAACTTTAGGTCCCTGGAAGTACTGTGTTCCAATGACTACTTAGAGTAGGGATTCATAGGCACCCAACTTGGGTCTTCATCCAATTTGCCGGGAGGTGATGGCTATGTCTAAGTATTCCATTATTAGTTTTACCATAGTGGATATGAAATTGTCTTTTAAGTTCCTAGATAATGTATAAACAACACTATAAGACACATACCATTTACAAATTAGCAAACATCTGAATAGACAAGGAAGAAGAGAAGGCTGAGTAGTAACTTAATAAGCTAGAAAGATGGGGGAGTTTCTTCGAAGTCATACTTTCCTTTGGGTTACCTAGTTGAGCATGCACCTTGTTGCCTCACCTTCATGTAGCATGCTGGTTAACAGCACTAGTGGAAAGCACCCTGGAAATGCAATTCGAGTGTCCTAAGGAGAGTTATGTGTTCTCTGTGAGCCCATTTCCTCATCGATCAAATGGAGATAATACTTACAAAACTATCTGATAGTGCTGTTGGAAGGCTTGGAACCTACATGAAACAGTATATGCAAAAGACTGTAAACTGTTAAGCACTATGCAAATGTAAGGTGTTGCTATGATTGTTGTTGTTGTTATTGTTCCAGATCTTTGATGAAGAGTACAATGTCTGGTTCCTAGACTGGGGTGGCGCCCTCGTGGCCATGAAACACACACCTCTGCCAGTCAGGCATTTGTGGTAAGGAGAGCTCCCTACCCTATTAATGAGCTAATGAGCAGCTTTTTAGTGGAGAGGATTGTGATGAGTTATTCTGCATGGTTTTGTACCCGTTTGTACATTTCCTCATTCATTTATTTATCCATCCATCATTTAATAGCCTTTACATCATCTAACTCATAGTAGGCCAGATAATTCAGATGGGGAGGTGTAATGAATTGGGTGGATGGTAATGAATGGTCAGATAAGGCAGAAGACAGCAGGAAGGACCTGCAGTTCAAGTAGCCAAGATCAGTAATCCGAAATAGGAGAGATGGAAATTGGAAGAGGAGGATTAGGTACATGTAACAGATACTGAGTTCAGTTCTAGATAAACTGAGTTAGTGGTTTCTATGAGTATTTCAGCAAAAATGACCATGAGTTGTCAAATACATTCACCTGAAGATCGGGAATGGTCTGGGCTGACACTTTAGAACTCTTTAGCCACTAGGTGGTAGTTAATGCTATGGCAGTGGGCTCAATGCCTCAAGAAAGTGGGTACAACAAGGAGAAGCCAGGGACTCCTATGGACTCTGCTGAAAACCAATATGCAGAGTAGAGGAAGAAATTATGGGACAGACTAAAGATAAATGACCAAAAAGATAGAAACTCAGAGGAAATATTTTCATGAATGCTAAAGAAAGAGGTGATTAATAGCATCAAATTTTACAATCAGATTAAGTCAGTTATGGAATAAAAAACAACCTAGGATTAAGTAATAAAGGAGGTTATTCATGATTTTTGTCAGAGTAGATTTGAAATAGAGGTGGGGTTGAAAGTTAGACTGTAATAGATTTATAAATGAATGAGTGACTGAATGGATGATAAGCAATGAAATGAAATCGAGACAGTATAGATTATTCCTTTCAAAGAGTAAGATTATGAAATGGAGCTGAGGGTATATATGCAAGACCTTCCACAAGGACAGAGTTGAGTGAGAATAGATGATGATGTTGATGATGGCGATGATGACTTCTTGCTGTTGTTCTGTGTTTTTGGCAGGGAATGGATGAGTCTCATGTGTATTTATGCCCTGAAGGGAAAGAATTTCAGGCTTCAGATTCAGCAAAGTGAATATGTAGAAGAGTGAATGGCTATGCTATCTAGAGTACAGTTGGTGGGATTCACATTGGCAGGAGGGTGGACCCTGGCCTAATTACCAGGTCTTAGATATTGGGAGCTAAAGACATTTAGAGTAAGAATTTTACTGAAAGGATCAGACTGTAATCAGGAAAGGCATAGGATTCCCTAGTGCCAAATCCAAACTTCAGTCCCTTTGGCAAGGACTTAAGAAGGATTCTCTTAATTTGACTATTTTAAGTGAAACCATATGAAATCACCATTTTTAGGTCAAAAATGATCAAATATTGCCAGTTTCTTAAAGCTCAACCTAGCATGTCATGAAATAGTTATATTACTATGATAGTATCTTATAGAGAGGTTGTGCAAATAAATGTTGAAAAGATACATGGAGCCATTTGTAAGAAGAGCGCTCTCCCACCTCAAGGATGAGCTTATAAAGGTTGCCAATGTAATTGTTTCTTATCCTTTACTACTGATTTATATAGCTTTTTGGTAGTATCCAAAACTATAATTGCTTGATGTAACTGATAGTCAGCATTTATTGAGGGATTATTATATTCCAGGAACTGTTCTAAACCATTTACATGAATTATCTCATTTGACGCTTGACCAACCTATGTATGTGAGTACCTTTTTATCACCCATTTATAATGGCATCAAAAAGCAAATATGTTAAATACTCTCCTTAAGGCTAGACATGAGTACCTGAAAGCACCAAGTTAGGTTTCTGTCATGGATGCTCTTTTGTTCTGGCTGCTAGTTTTCTAGATATTATAACAAGCACATCTAGGCTTATGACATAATCGCTACCCTCCAGGAGATTATACTCAAGGTGTTTAGACAGTCCACGCATGACTAAAAGTGAAAGCAATGTCTGCTAAAGGATGCCAGCTGTGTATATTACTGTAATCCTAAAGCCTGGTGTGTAAGGAGCCTGGCATCCTTCTCTCAAAGGTCAGCCCTTATGTCACCTCCTGCAGCAGGATTTTTGGGAGAGAGAGATGCCAGGAGTTACAGGAGAAGTGAGAGGCAAGCGAGGGAAAGAGAAAACTTTAACTGAAGTCCAGAATTCAAGTAATGTAGGGAGTGTTCAGGAGACTGTTTGATTGAGACAAAAATGTAAGTAGAGGTGGGTAAGACCCAGATGAACTTACAGGCCAGTTTAAGGGATTAAAGTTGATCTGGTAGGTAATTTTTCTGCTATCAAAACCCATCTGCCTCTGTAGAAGAAAGAGCTATCTTTATTGCGGACTACGCAGGACTTGCACTTTCAGAGAAGATCGTTTGAGTCTTAAAACAAGCTTGTTTTTTAACCAAGAAAGGCAATGTTTCTTAGCTCCCATTATGTTAAAAGCTTCCATCTGAATCTCTGTAAGTGAATTGATAAATGCTCTATAGACAGATTTAGCTGTCCCAGTTTCTTCCCCATAAGTCCTAGAGAAGGGGCTAGCAACCAACCCTTAAACTTGGCGATCACTTTCCTTGATTATGGTGGAACCTAGCACTTACTTAATCATTGATTCTTAAAGCACTCTGCAGAGGTTTTCTTGTGCTGAAGAAAGAAAAAATTTATTTTTGTCGTTTCCTTTTGTTGGTAGAAGAAGAGAGCATATTTGACATGGCAGGAGAACATGGAAGAGAGTTTTGGTTTTATCAAATCTCAGCATCCTTACATCTAACTGTTCAGTCTTATCCACAAAAGTTTATCTCCAGAGACCGTCTCACTTCCAAAAGGAGTGCCTGTCCGATTATCCCTGGAAGGAAATCATCCAAGTTGGGAAAATTATTCAATATTCATTTAGGGATATTTATATAGGACCAAATCATGACTCTCAAAGTCATCAACACAAAGTTTGAGTTTTCCCTTGTTCAACATAGTATCTCTTTTCTTGGTAAAAATGTTTATAGAGTTCAGAAAAAAAAACTGCACTCCCATTGAATTTCCTTTTATAATAATAATGGTAATATCAACCTTCATTTGACTATTCTAACTTACAAAGTATTAAAAAGGATTTTTCAAACTAAGCTTTTGAAATGGCATTATCTACATTTATAAGGATGTTGATACTGCCATTTGTCACAAGTGCTACAGATGTTTTCTTGAATGTAGACAGAGACCATGATTTCCGCTTACTTGCCTGTCTATGAATGCCATTCTCTGCAGCAATCCCCAGAAGGGGTTAAATGCCAGCTATTGAGTCTGTGTGTTAGAAAACAACAGCAACAACAACAAACATATTTGGGAATTATCTTTCCACTCCTCTTTCAAAGGCTAAGTGAGTGTTTTGTAAGGGCTTGACCATGTTATTATCATCAGTGTTTTCTTATGAAATTGTTGACTGATTTTGTCTCCTGCTTATGAGATGCAAGCTTCTGAAACCTAAAGCAGGTTTTTCTTCACCAGGAGCTTCTGATTAAGTGACTACCTCAAGGTAAACAAATCACTCATTTTAAGAGGAAAATAGGTTAGATAATCAGTTCATTGCCTTTTTCTGTTGTAGATCTCAGACTGACATTGTTTTATATATATTTATTGTATATATATACATTAATATTTGAATAGGAAAAAGACACCAGCTTACCCACTGGGATGTAGTGGCTCTCAGATTTAAATAATAGCTACATTACCTTTAAGAGAAAATAAGAGCCACAATTGAAAAGCTGGGAAAACTTTAGCTAAGCTAACAAGGCATGTTGTTTCCTACAAATTGAAATGATAGGTAGCCAGGTAGGCATGAAGGCAAAACAGCATACAAATGAACCCATCTGTTTGTGACCGTGTACATTTGGATGCATTGAGATTAGACCTAAGTGCTATTTCAGAGAAAGTCTCCATCCAGTGTTCCCTTTGTTCCTGAGAAGCATTAGAGTGAAATAAACAGCGGACTCCCACTGAATACAGAGCTCTAATGAAAACACAATAGGCAGAGCACCTAATGGGCAGGTAGACAGGGGTGTGATGGTTTGCTTAACCCTGACAAGCTGTCACTGTCTCTCAGTGGGATGTTGTTGGAAACAGAAAGGAAAATATCACCTGGCTTTCTGTGTTTCTTTGGTTGTAGGCACTAGCATTTCGTTCAGAGAAACTTTCAAATGAAAACAATCGTTCCAAACAATACATTGCCTCTGAAAAGCAAAAGTGCCTGTGCTGTTCTGAAAAACTTCCAGGTGGCTAAAATGTCACCACCTCATATACTGGGGCTAAAATGAAATGGAGCAGTACACCTTACCAGAGGGAGGAACACTGATTCTCAGTGACCGCTGTAGCTCCCTGTTTCTGTGCTGGAGACTTCTGAGGAGGATTCTGATTATTATTGGCAGATTCCATTCCTTTTAGTTTATGTCATCTCAGTATTGTAGTCATAGATGCATGAAGTAGGAAAAGGCCTTATAGAAGTCATTTAAACTAGTATTATACCTGGTATAGCTGATACTTTTGTGATACCCCCAAAAAGTCACCTCCCTTTACCAGAATATCACAGTGCTAATCAACCTGCAAATAACCAACATATGTAGTTCTCATCTTGTATAATATCTATAGTTATTAGATTTATTATTGCTCAACATGAAAAACAATCTATTTGTAATCTCTGCCCATTGACCTGCATTCTGCCACCCAGATCTATGCAAAATAAGTCTGTTCCAGAATTACATAAGATTTTTAGAATGGTACAGCTGAGAGGGACCTCAACGTATTTCTTAGAATTATCTTAGGTTAGAAAAGCCTTTCTAAGTTCTGGGAAATGACACGATATGCAACTCAAGACAGATTTTATCCGTTTGTTTATTTATTGCAGACATATTTGTTGAGCATTTATTATTTATCTAGCATTAGTACAGGGGCTGGAATATGCTGTTGAATGGGACTGTGTACTTGGGAACTTACATTCTTATGCACAAATATTTGACTGTTCTCTTTAGAAGAGTCACATGGAAATCTTTTCCCTCTTATTCTATTTGTATTTTAAACAATTAATCGTTCCACATATCTAACTACATTCTGTGTAATGTCCTTCACTGATATAACCCCTTTCTGGTAGTCGATAAATAGATCTTTAAAGATATTTGGAAACTTTCTCATCTATAAAAATTAATATGCAATGGTAATTAATTCAGTTTTTCTTCTTCTTTTCCCGAAGCTCCCTAAAATTCATATAATCCGTTTCTAGGACCATTTGGTTTTTACCTTTAACTACACTTGCTGTCAGTTTTCCTACAATTTTTTAAATTGAACATAGTATTTAGGATTGGGTAGAAGGATTATTTCATTTTTTAGGCTTGTAATTTATCTGTGAGCACATCCTAGACTCACAGTGGCTTGATTACCTCTCATGATAGTGCCATTGCCAGAAAATATTTAACTTGTAGTTTGCCTATGACTCCAGTTTCTTTTAGCTTTATATATTTTATTAGCCACTCTCATTCATCTAATTGTAGGGCTTGGTGTTTTGTTTTGTGTTGTTTTATGTATTAAGCATTCTGCTTTAAGTTGTTTCTGTCTTGTAAGTGACTTCCAAATTTACATACCCAGTTATGATGAGAAATACAGATCTATCCATCCAAAGGTCTTCTTAACAATGTGACAGTATGGAAGTCCAAAAAGCATCAATCTTGATATGGACCAAAACAGAGACAAACAGATGATAAACAAAAAGCTTTGCTTCTCTAACTCCTCTAATTTCCTTCTCAATTACTTAACACTCCCCCAAATCAATATTTTCCATGATTTCTTTCTTTTGGTCATGCAATCTCTATATATTTTATTACCAAATTCATTGACTTTATTTCTAAAAATAACCTAAATATTTCCATTTTTTTTTCACTATAATAATCTTCATTCAAGCCCCATCTTTGTGTAGTCTCTTAAATTACCACCTCTCCCCAACTCATTTCCTCGAAGACTTTGGGTCTTGACAATCCATTTATCATAGAGAAATGAAAGTTAGTTTTTAAAGCTTAAGTCGAATTATATTATTTCAACTGAAAATAACGTTCTTCATGATCTGGCTTCTGCCTTCTTTTCTTCTACAAATTTTTTCAACTAATTCCTATTCACACTAAGCTACAGCCACTGACCATCTTTCTGTTCTTCTCACAGAACAGCTTTTTCATTTTAGACCTTTTCTCTGTAATGACTTTCTCTTGAATCTTTACATGGATACTTCCACTTATCATTTAGATTTTACTTTAAATGCCAATCTCCCTAGAAAGGGCTTTCTTAAATTTTGAGCACAGAGTAGCTATTTGGTGACTATCAAATCACTTTATTTTAGTTGTTTCTATTATACTTATTTCTAACTCATATTTTTACATTGATTTATTTTCATATTGTTCATCTCCTCAAACTAGAATGTAAGTTCTGTGGAAGCTAGGACCTTCCCTTTTCTGTTTATCTCTGTATCTCTAGAACTGAGGTCACTGCCAGGTGAGGCACACAGTAGTAGGCATCAGTAACATTTTGACAAATTAATTCTTTTTGACTTTGATTCTGTAGTCCTATGTTGCCACTATTTGGAGATCAGTTGGAATTTTGCTTCTATCTTCCACAGTATAGGCAATCCTAGTAATTTCAGTTTTACCTGTGGAGCTAATAAGGAATTCGCAGTGCCTTTGTCTTGGCCATTAATGAGCTATTGACCTGAGGAAGAGAAGGTACATCCCTTGGGGATACTATTCAATATAGAATTGAATATACAATATATCATCTCAGGACATTTGAAAACTCCTAGTCAAACAAAAATAATAATAAGTTTCACAAACTGCAGCCTATCCAGACCCAAATATTTGATAACTAAGAGATTAAGTTTCCTAATGTTACGTATTTTGGAGCTTCTTTAGGGAGTTTTGTTCTTCATAACTGCCTCAGTGTGAGAATAAAGTGTTAGAAACTGATCTCAAATCGCCCTAGCTCTGGAGTCCTGTCCACTTGCTTGTGCTTATTTATATCATCCTTGGACTTCAGTTATTGTCAATTTCCTTTCCTACCTGGACTTTGGTGTTTCTCATCCTCCCTTTAGGCATCTGCTGATCCCACTCGTCCCTCTAACAAGGATTTTGCTCTTTCCATGTGAACTCATTTCATACAGCAGGCCCTTGATCATCTACAATTTCTTTCCCCATTTGGACTTAGCTTTGCCTTGGAGCTCGTATCTCGATACTGGAAAGCTGTGATGGTCTCTCCACGTCTGCTCTCTGTGGGTCTTCTCTTCATTGTGTAAACTAAAGATGGCTCCTTCCCAGCAATGCTCATGGCACTCACTGCAATTTTCTCTGAGTGCTGACCTTTTTTTTTTCTTTTTCTTTCTTTTTTTTTGAGATTGAGTTTCCCTCTTATTGCCCAGGCTGGAGTGCAGTGGCACAATCTCAGCTCACTGCAACCTCTGCCTCCCACATTCAGGCGATTCTTCTGCCTCAGCATCCCTAGTAGCTGAGATTAAAGGCATATGCCACCATGCTTGGCTGACTTTTTTTCTTTGTATTTAGCAGAGATGGGGTTTCACCATGTTAGTCAGGCTGTTCTCGAACTCTTGACCTTAGGTGATCCACCCGCCTCAGCCTCCCAAAGTGCTGGGATTACAGGTGTGCATGCTGACTTCTTATTGATAAGGAAATCCTGAGACTGAGACAGAGAGAGGCCTTAAATACACTTTGGCTTCCATCTGCCAAGATAATAACCAATTTTTCCAAACTCACCAAAGCAAACAAAACAAAAAACCCAACTAATATTTTCTTACCTTCCGGACTTATCGGCCAGAGTTGACTCGTTAGTGGTCACGACACACTCTGAAACAACTATGATTATTTTAGGAACTGATGGAATACATGGTAAGAAAGTTGAAGTTCATTCCCAATTAGATGTGCTTTCACTTTTGAAATGAGAAACCCATTTCTATAAAAAGCAATTTATATATGCCCAGCTTTCTTGGGGCTAGTTTAAATGATTATTTAGCCTTCAATATATATTTTTAAAAGGCTAAAATAATCAAGTTCTTAAAATTCAAGATAGATGATGACAATTTAGGAACTCATAAGAACTTTTGACAGACTGTGCATTTCATTCGTGAACATGGATCTAGGTATACCATAAATGCAAAAATTGTAGGCTGGGAGATTAGTTACTCTAGCTAGGTTAAGAGATTGACATTATTATTGTTTTTCATCTGTACATTGGGACAGAAGATAAAACAGAGTAAAATAGAGAGAGACAGAGAGAAAGACAAAAAAGTAAGTGAGTAGTAGAGAGTGATCCATGTAGACTGGTTGGTAATGGGTGGTAATTCACACCCAGCTTCTGAGTGCCAGTATAAGTCGTGCTTGAGAAATGATTGGATAGATTTAAAGAGGGTCCTTCATTATTCCTTATTATTTCATTCATGTATTCATTTAGCATATATATGCTATCAACTATATGCCAGGTTTTATGTTAAGTACTAAGAATAGAACAATTAATGGTATAGTGTTTGACCTAAAAAAACTGCCAGTTTAGGCTGGGCATGGTGGCTCCCACCTGTAAGCCCAGCACTTTGGGAGCCCGAGTGGGAGGATCACTTACAGCCAGAGGTTGAGACCAGCCCGGGCAATACAGCAAGACCCCACCTCTACAAAAATAAATTAAAAAAAAAATTAGCCAGGTCCAGTGGTACACACCTGTAGTTCCAGCTATTTGGGAGGCTGAGGTGGGAGAATCACTTAAGCTAAAGGGTTCAAGGCTGCAGGGAGCTGTGATTACACCAATGCACTCTATCCTGAGCAACAGAGGGAGACCCTTGTTCTTTAAAAAAACAAAAAGCAAAACCTTCACAGTGTAGTGGGAGAATCAGACATATTATTTACCATTATATATTACATATATAAATATTATGTATATATTAGAATGTGTGTGTGTGTATGTGTGTGTGTGTGTACTGTGAGGAGCATTGTAATGGAGATATATTTTTGTTATATTTGTTATGAAGGGGTCATTTAATGATAAGACATACATGATCTCTGAAATCCCAGAGTTTATAATCTTGAGTTGAGATATTCAAGATCAGTTAAGGAGTCAGTAGTCGGCACTGCGATAGGAGAAGGCCTGGGTATTATAGAAACATACAGAAGGGAATTTTAATCCTAAATTATGGAAATAGCGTAGAATTAAGAATCAGCCAGAACAAAATGTTCATAGAGGATGAAGAAACTAAGGCTGTCTTGGGGAAGAAAGGATGCTGAGAAAAGCTTCTTAGAGGAAACAGTCCTTGGGCCATGCCCCCTGGCTAAATCAAGGGGCAGACAGGTCCTTGATAATATCAAGAAAGGGAAGGAAACAGGCACTCGGAATTGCTCAAGTTTCCTCCGCTAGTCACATCTCTTTAAAGCATTGCAGATTCTGTATCCACAGGGGGCCAGACTGTCCTCTTACCTTTGGATGAAAGATGGGGCAGTGTTGCTCAGAACATCCCAGACTCTCAGTGGTTGTCCCTAAAAGCCCCTTAAGGAGGCACTGGGGAAAGAAAATAATCCTAACATCTATTTTGAACAAATAGGAAGTTGCTGTTTGTAAGGTTTGATCTGAAAGACAAACCCTGTCCCTTTCCATGGGATCCACCAGCCTTACTCAATTTGTGTCAGAACCTCCAAGGACTGAATGGATTGTGCTGTAAATTGATCCTCAGGTTCCATTCTAATTACTTGGAACATGACACCTCATCCACTAAGCCCTCCTGCTTGGGTTGTTTGTCGATTCTAATGTGTTGAAATATATCTGCAGCTCTGGGTGCTGTCTCCGTCCAGGTCCAGAAATGCAGCTTTGATCAAATCTCATATTAATATGGGAAGATGTTAAAGATTAAAACCTATTGATAATCCACACTGCCAGAAAGCAAGATACAGAGGAAAATTTAATAACCTGAAAAGTGGTTACAGAAGAGTGTGGCTTTATTTTCAGCTCTCTTTTCTATGTACTTGTTTCCAACACAGGGTGAGTTTTGATGAGGGCCACTCTTGGGACAAGTATGGTTTCACTTCAGTTCCTCTCTTTGTTGACGGGGCTCTGGTGGAGGCAGGAATGGAGACCCACATCATGACGTGAGTACTTCTTTTGCTGTGGTAGGAAGAAGTTCACAGACTCTGGTTCTACTTTCATTGAGTCCTTGGATTTTTCCGGCGAACCCTACACCAAAGTGGTCCAATCTCTGGGCCAAAATTTCCTCATCTATAAAGTGGAAATATTTATTTTTGTACCTACAAACTCAAAAAACTACTGCCAGGATTAGAGAGGCTGGGATCCTAATTGAACAGTCAAGGTTTCTAATAGAATTTAAAGAATTATAGCAAATTCCCATTTATTTGAAACCCAAGCAAACAGAAAACTTATATCATTAGATGGATTTTCTCTGTTTCCAAAACAGTCTCATGAGAGATAAGGAGTAGAGGCAGGGATGGAGGGAATAAAACAGCCAGCCTGTTGAAATCAGAAAATATTTTAAGAGATCCCTCCCTCCTCTCTCTCTCTCTCTCTTTCTTTCTCTCTCTCTCACTCTGTCTCTCTCTCTCTCACACACACACACTCCACAGCATTTCACTTTATTTTGCTGTGAATTTTTTTTAACACTCCTATTTATTTATTTATTTAGAGATGGAGTCTTGCACTGTCACCCAGGCTGTAATGCAGTGGTAATCTTGGCTCACTGCGATCTCTGCCTCCTGGGTTCAAGCAATTCTCTTGCCTCAGCCTCCCGAGTAGCTGGGACTACAGGCATGCACCACCACATCCAGCTTTTTTTTAATTTTATTTTATTTTATTTTTAGTAGAGACAGGGTTTCATCATGTTGGCCAGGATGGGCTCAATCTCCTGACCTCGTGATACACAGATCCTCGTGTAATTACAGATTACAGGCGTGAGCCACCGCGCCCAGCCTCCATACTCCTTTATAATGGGATTTAATCTTAGAAGTTGATCACCTGTGTTTATGTGTGCACATATGTGTACATGGTGAGTGGGTAAGTGTAATCTGTAATCCTCCACCAACCAATACTGGCCTGGAGCACCTTACACCTTAGCTCTTCACTGGACAGGCTGGAGTCCTGTTGGGCAAAAATAAGGGGTGTTTGCTGTTGTGTGGGTTTGACACAGAAGGACTCATAGTGTATATCTGTGCTGGTTTGGTGGAAAGATGTATGATCTTACTACTCTAAGGGACACTGCTCTTGATTTAACTTTTGTGTACATACATTTCTTTATAGTTTGAATTAGTCTTTTTCCAACGGTTATGCACTTGGAGGAAAGGCCAAACTAGGAGCCAATAAGTGATCAGTTATAAAAAAAAATCTTTACAATTGTGTTTATGCAGTTTTGATCAAATCTCAATAGTTTGGTCCCATTCTTTTCTATGAGGCCTATTTGAACTAATTGCATCTTCTGTTGGACATTACTTTGAACAATACCACATGTCTGCCAATCTCTATATGACCTGGCATTCTCTAGCAAGTTTAAGGCCACAGCTTAAATTCTGTGTTCATCTAATCTTAAATGGTAATAACTTTTTTTCTCAGCTTCAGATGGAGTTTAGCTGGTCACATGGATGTGAGGGAGATTGACCTCAAAGCCAAACCACTTACTGAAAAGATGAGATAGCACTTCTATTTTCCTTTCCTCCTGGTCAAGACTCCCTCAGAGCTTGGCAGAGCTTCTGTGCCTGTTTTATCTGGCTTATCGAGATAAAACGCTTAGAGAATAGAGCATAATTATTTTCTTATAGAGGATCTGGGGGAGAGCAGAGGTATTTGTGTTTTTATGAGTTAAGATGGATCTCGGAAGCATTCATCAAAGCAGGTATAAACAATTCAAGTTAACTGTTTCAACATTTTGTTAAATTCAGAGTTTCCTTTGTATGCCAACAACACAGATTTTGTCAGGACTCTTCAGATGGCTGGACAAGCCCTGGAAGGGTTGCCAAGACATGATTTCTGTCTCTAGTCTAAATTTGAAAAGAGCATTGAAACCAAGTAGCCTACTAGAGTTGCCCAGTTGTGGAATGGCAATGGCAAGGATTGAAATGGGATTTTTAAAAAAATTACATATTTCTGTAGGAACTGCGAGGACAAGGAGTCCATTTGGGGACAAGAATGCTTAGCTTTGCTGTTGAATTAAAAACTTATTAATAAAGTAGGTCATTCAAATTCTGTACCCTTCCCCTCTCTGTTAACCCTGATTCTCTCTGTAGCTCAGTGTGGTCAGGAAGAAAAACCAGCCACTCTAAGGTTCTGTTGCCTTCTCTTATCCATTGATTTGGAGAATTTATATATTTAACAATTAAAGAGCTTCTAATATATATCAGACCTTGTTAGATCTTAGGAGACTTTACAAAGGCAAATGAAATTCTTTGTTTGCAAGGAGCTCTCAGGCCAACGTGGTGAGAGTAAGTGGGGATACAGTAATCATCACGGTACCCTAGTTATACAGCCAGGCGATAGCAGAGGAAAGTGAAGACTTCACACACACAGTAGGTGACAATTGAGTTGGTCTGGAAGTTTTCATAGCAGTTCACAAGTGGAAAACCATATAATAGACAATGAAATGTAAGTTCCAAGAAAGCATAGATTTTTAACAGTTTCATTCACTAATATAAACTCAGTGCCAAAAGCAGCAGTTGGCACGTAGTAGAAAGTCAGTAGTCGTTGAATGAATGAATGATTCCAAGGCAAAGGAAAGGACACAAACAAAGGTAAGAACATGAAAGAGAGTGGCTGGGTGTTAAGGGGATGAGACTATGAAAGATTTTAGGTCACGTTTAGGAATTTGACCTGTATCCAGCGTGAGGTTTTTGAAATTAAAAAATCTGATCAAATCACCAGTTTTCTTAAAATTCATGGAGGCCTTTTCATTGCCTTTAGGATAGAGTCTAAACTCATAGACTGGCCTACAAGTACCTATATTGACCACCTGCTTGGGGCTTTTTCTCTGACCTCCCTGACCTGACCACCCTTTCCTGATGCACTGGTACCTTCCGGCCCCAGGTTCTTTGTCTTTTTATCTGCCAGAATGGGCCTCCCTTTCCTACTTAAACAACTTAATTTCTAAGTATCTTTCTGATCTCAGCTTAAATATCAGTTCTGATAGCCTGCCAGATCAGGGTGGGTTCCCACGCTGTATGTTATCTGGCCCTATTTATTTTCTCCTTTATAGCACTTTAGATAATAAACATTAATCCAAAGGATATTAATTGTTGGATATCTTTCCCTTTGTCTTCATCTACCCTTAAGACAGACAGATGGATGCACACACGGGCACAGACATCCTTGCATGTGAGTTTAAGTCCCCATGAGGGAGGATCTTTGTGTATCCTGTTCATTCAGTGCCATGTATTTACCAGGCTTGTGCTAACATGGAGGATTTAATAGTATATATGTACTGGATGAATGAATTATTAAATGAATGAATCAAATGACTTCCAAAAATCTTACCATTGTTTTGATTGTTGTAATTTTTCTGGCCCATGGCTCTAGCATGTTAGGAAGTTTATTATAGATCTCTAGAGATTCTGAAATGCTATGATCAGAATGCAGTAGTTGCAAATCACTGGGGTTGGGATTGGTTAGGAGTCAGAGCAGACTGTGTGTGTATGTAGAGGTGGCTACATGGGGGTTATGGTGCATTGGGGTGGAATGGTATGTGGGCACAAAAGGGCAGCTAGAGAATGAGGAGCTTACTGGGAATGATTCTGATTTCCTCCACCTTTCACAAGAATCTGCCCGATTTCCATTTCTCCTGGAGGCCAGTGCACCAGGAACATGGACACTTCTAACACTGTAGCTTTGCAGGATGATTTGCGTGGGAGACAGTCCCCAGAGTGGAGGCCTGGGACTTGGTTACCTTTATTGCTGTTTTTCCTTTTGGCTTTTCAAATGTTATTATTTCAACATCCCCCTGTTAACTGTGATGGGAAACATCTAGTCTAGCCTAATTCAAAATGAAATGTGCCCGTTCTTATAACTGAGGGCTGAGGATAGGGCTGATTGACAAGCTGGAGGGCCTATTGCCATCTCAAGCAGTGGCTCTCCAGCTGATGAGATGCATGTGGCTGTTGTAGCACTTGGGCCCCTTTGGTCCTCTATTTCTTGAAAGGCTGTTTGCCCCTTGATGAGCGCTTTAAAGAGAGATTTTCTTTAACTTGACTCAGATGTGGAATCAGATAGAAAAACACTGCTTTCCTCAAAGCTACTGAAATTCTTTCCTGATAAGAAATATTAGAACCAATTGCCCATGATTTAGCTGAACTTTTACAGGGACGAGAGGGAACCTGGCAGCTTCCTATAAAAAAAAAATAAAGTAGGGAGAAGCAAAGCTTTCCTGAAAGAGATAAGATACTTCTTACCGTGAGTGAATGTCTGAAAAACTTAAGGAGAGTTTAATCTGATCTGGAGGAACCCAGTGAAGACCTTGCAGCCAACTTGTGACTATTCAGCACCTTTTTTGTGCCAGGTATCATGTTGAGCACTTTTTCAAACTGGATTTTATTGAAATCTCCCAACAACTCCAGAAGGTCGATAGGATTGGCATCATTGGGCAGATGAGTCGCTGAGGTTCAGCTCACATGTTCAGAAAGTGGCAAAATAAGAGCAAGGAATGTGAATTTCAATCACCAGGATTAGAAGTAAAATTTAAAGGAAGGGTCTATAATTCTCTAAGGTTTGTTCAGCTAAGGACAACCAAGGTGTGTGGGGAAACAGTAGCAGTATACCAGTTGTTCACTTAGTATGATGAGTGCCTGCTGTGCTGCCAGACCCCAAGTCCCAGCAGACCTGGTTCTTGATGTTAATTCACAATCCATTTGAAAAAGTGTAATAAACAAATGAAATAATTAGGGAATGATTAAATGGTAAGGTATGATATAAATGTGTTTTTGTTTGTGTTTGTGTTTGAGGCAGGGTCTCACTCTGTCACACAGGTTGGAATGCAGTGATGTTGCCCCGGTCATGGCTCACTGCAGCCTTGACCACCCAGGCTCAGGGCTCAAGTGATCCTCCTGCCTCAACCTCCCAAGTAGCTGGGACTACAGGTGCATGCTACTATGCCTGGCTAATTTTTGTATTTTTTATACAGGTGGGGTTTTGCCATGTTGCCCAGGCTGGTCTTGAATTCCTGAGCTCAAGTGATCTGCCCACCTCAGCCTCCCGAAGTGCTGGAATTACAGACACATGCGCCAGTGCGCCTAGGCAGTATGGGAAACATTTTAGTTGCCATTAGATATCAAAGACATGATTGAAAATAGAGCGGCTATAAAGGGCTTCATGGCTATACAGAGAAGAGGGAGAGAGAATATTCCTGGTGAGTGGAACAGTGTGAGCAGACATGGAGTGGTAGGAATGTGCCTGGACAGTAGAGGAAAGTGAGAGGTGAAAAGGGCTAGAGATACTTTGGTTAGGGCCAGTTGTCTTGTTGGTCGCTCTTATAAATCCAATTCTAATTGGCATAAATCTCTGATTAGTTGTTCCACCAGCAGAACTAACAGCCAAAGTGAAGGGGAGAGAGATCATTTTGCTTAGAAAATTATACGAACCCCAAAGCTGCAGAGGTTTTTTTTTTTTTTTGAAGCTCTTTCCACTTAAAAGACTGTGACCACATGCCTAGCAGGGATCATTCTTTTAAATACAGCCTTAGCACAACGCAGAGGCTCAGCCCTGAGCTTAAATGCATTGTTTAGCCTCTAGTAACTGCATCCGATAAAGTCTTTGAAAATGAACCAGAGCTGCTTCCATTGATCTGTTTTTCAATTCTCTGTTGTTTGCTGGAAGAGCCTGATTTTACTTTGCCCAAAGTAAGTCATTTGAGTAATTGGCAAATCCAGTGGAACTCCAAGTCATCACCTCTCAGGCTGGCTGCTTGATTCATAACCTTCAGATTGCCAGCAACTCAGAGGCACCAGGCTTGCCAGCAACTCAGAGGCACACTCCTGTTTGTGGCAAGGAACACAAAAGTAGAATGCATGCCTGCAGAGGGGCTATTGGATGATGGTAGGGTATGCTGGGGACTGGCAGCAGCCTGGAAGGAAAAAGCTTATTTTGATCAATGAAATGCTGTGTGGGCTCAGGAGGAGGGATGGTGTGGTGGCTGAGAGCATGGGCTTTGGAGATTCACTCTCCAGGGATAATGCTCAGGTTGCTGTTTACCACCTATGTGACTTTAGTGTCTTGCTTCACTCCACTCTGAGCTCTCATTTCCTAATGTGGATGTGAGGATTAAGTGAAATAATAACCTCTATTGACGAACACTGGAGATGTTGGTAATCTCCATGATCTAATGATCAAAAAACAGGCCACCTGAAGGGAAGAACTATGGCCAGCTAGAGCAGGGGTTGGCAGACTTCTTCTGTGAAGGGCCACGCTGTAAAGATTTTAGGCTTTGCTGGCCACAGGGCTTTTGTTGCAACTACTCAACCCTTCCAGCTTAGTGGGTGAAAGCAGCCATAGACAGTATGGAGACGAATGGGCATCAGTGTGTTCCAATAAAACTTTATAAATACTGAATCTTGAATTTCATATAATTTCCACATGCATGTCATAAAATACAATTCTTCACTTCTTTTCCCCCAATCATTTAAAATGCAAAAATAACTCAGCTTGTGGGCCATCCAAAATGTAGAGCTGGCCAGATGTGACCCATGGGTAGTAATTTGACCCTGAACAAGAATGCCCATGGGGTTTTATCTATTGTAAATATATTAAAAATGTTATTTATATTTTTGACACAGTTTTTACATACTTTCCCTATCTATAAATTGCTTCTCTAATTGCATTGCCTTATGAAGTATTGAAAAAGGTATTTTTTAGGAAATGGCTTGGAAGTTTCATTATTTCTTTAAAAACGTTTTATTGAGGTATAGTTGATATATACAAAATTGTACATGTTTAATGTATATATTTTGATGAGTTTAGATGTATATGTACACCCATGACCATCACCACAATCATGATTACTAAGCATATCCATCACTGCCAAAAATTACCTTTTGTTCTTTTGTGAGTTTTTTTTTTGGTAAGAACATTTAACATGAGTTCTGTCCTCTTGATATATATATATATATATATATATATATATATGAATGATGGAGTCTTGCTCTGTTGCCAGGCTGGAATGCAGTGGCGCAATCTCCACTCACTGCAACCTCCACCTCCTGGGTTCAAGCAATTCTTCCTCCTCAGCCTCCCAAGTAGCTGGAACCACAGGCGTGTGCCACCATGCCCAGCTAATTTTTGTATTTTTAGTAGAGACGGGGTTTCACCATGTTGGCCAGGATGGTCTCGATCTCTTGACCTCGTGATCTGCCCACCTCAGCCTCCCAAAGTGCTGGGATTACAGGCGTGAGCCACCACGCCTGGCCTCCTCTTGACATATTTTAAAGTGTACAATAATGTATTGCTAAATACAGGCACTATGTTGTACATCTGATTTCTAGAACTTACTCATCTTGATAACTGAAACTTTATGTGCATTGAAGAACTCTTCATTTTCCCCTCCTCCAGCCCCTGGCAATTACCATTCTACTCTCTGCTTCTATGAGTTTGACTATTTTAGATACCTTATGTAGGTAGAATCGTAAAGTATTTGTCCTTCTATGACTGGCTCTTTTCTCTTAGTATAATGTCCTCTTGGTTCACCAATGTTGTCACAAATGGTACATTGAGCTTTTGTTAAGCAACAAAACATAACAAAACAAAAAAACCCACTCCTAATTTCTTATCAAAACCCCACATGTAAGTCTCAGCTCTTTCAGGAAGCCCAAGTCCTTACTCATTTTCTTTAATTTAATTCCTTTCATGGGCCTCACTGTGACTCACAGGTGTATCTTGCTTGGTGCATACTTTTTCCAATGGAGCCAACATTTGCAAAATCAGAAACATCTGGCAGCACCAAGTCCAACTCCCTGTAGTCCAACATTCTGCTAAAGCTGCATGGCAACTGCCCATTTTGGACAGAGTGTGCTGTTTCTGCCCTGCCCCTCACCTGGTATACATATGTCCTCTCTGGCCACTCCATTTAACTCCTTGTTCATTGAAGTTGCCCTCCTGCTCTGGTAAGATTTTGAATTTGCGATTCCCAATTTAGATTCTATATCTGCAATTTCATAACTATATTCTTGCCTTACAGGTTTTTTGGGGGGAAATTTAAGAAATACAGAATAATACAAGGAATAATATTATAAAGCTTGTGTACCACCATCCGAAATTAATAAATATTAGCCTTTTATCACTTTGATTCAGATTTTTAAATAAAAAGGAAGTCCCAGGTGGAGTTGATCTTTTCATTATTGTCCTTCTCAGGCTTACTATCCTTAATCCTTCCACAAACTCTTCTAGAACATGTGTTGACACTTTTAGCACTTACTTGTTCATAGAAATATACGTGATATCACTTTATATGTTTTTAAAAGCTATAATTTATAAAAATAACATTCTTCTACATGCTTCGTTCACTCAATATTATCTATCTGGGGTCATATCCATCTGGTCCAGGCACTTTTCGTGCTATATGGCATGTTGTCATGATATAAATAGGCACAACTTATTTTTCTATTTTCTTATCAATGGACATTTAGGTTATTTCTAGCCATGTGCTCTTATAAACAGTATTACCACATCTTTATATATGCCTCCAGGTACATACATGCAAGAAGTTCTCTGAGCTGTAAGCCAGAAGTGGAATGGGGTCACGGTGAATTGGCATTATCACAAATAACGCGCTCTTACTGTGCACTGAAATGCAATAATAATTCTCGCACTGTTTTCTGATTGTTTTACATGTTGGTTATCTTTGCAGATAGAATGTCAGGGCTTTTTGTTGTTGTTGTTCTATAAGATTGAGGAGGCTTGCAACTGTCTGATTTATTATCCTCCACAGCACTGAATATAATTGTGCTCATGCATAGGTGATGCTTAGCAAATATATGGTGAGTAAGTAATTCTATTGGACTGTATGGCAAACTATTAAGAGCGGGTACTGAACTTTATACTTTTTTCTGATTCTTTTTATTTTTTGGTTCAGGAGTTGACACAAAGTAGGAAACTGAGAAATGTCATGACATTTTAATGACATAAAAAAACACAGCGTCCCTCTTTCCCTTCCTCTCTTATAGCTCTTTAATTTTCCTGTCTTTCCTTCTGTCTAAATCCTATCTCAAATATCCATCTTCTCCCTTGTTTCCATCTCTTAGATTCTCTTTCATTGCTCAACTCCACACTCATCTTCTACAGGTTCACAGACCGTATTTTCTTACCCACAGTTATTGACCTTACACCTTCAAGCCCATTAAAGGGATTTTGTTAGTTTTGAGAAAAGAATCAAAATTATTTGGACATAGGATGATTTATTTTTACTCATTTTAGAAATCATCTTTCTTTCTTTTGCTTCTTCTCTTCCAATGCTTTTTAGTTTCTTTCTCGGTCTTCCTTCCAGCCTCCTCTTGCCCCCATATTTATTTTCAAGTCTTTTTTTTTTTATTTTAATGTATATATTTTATTGCATTTCAGGTTTTAGGGTACATGTGAAGAACATGCAGGATTGTTGCATAGGTACATACATGGCAATGTGGTTTGCTTCCTTCCTCCCCATCACCTGTATCTGGCATTTCTCCGCATGTTATCCCTCCCTAACTCCCCACCGCCTGCTGTCCCTCCCCTAGGTCCCCCCCACAGACCTCAGTGTGTGATGCTCCCCTCCCTGTGTCCATGTGTTCTCATTTTTCAACACCCGCCTGTGAGTGACAACATGCAGTATTTGATTTTCTGTTCTTGTGTCAGTTTGCTGAGAATGATGGTTTCCAGATTCACCCATGTCCCTACAAAGGACATGAACTCATCATTTTTTATGGCTGCATAGTACTTCATGGTGTATATGTGCCACATTTTCCCTGTCCAATCTTTCATCGATGGGCATTTGGGTTGGTTCCAAGTCTTTGCTATTGTAAACAGTGCTGTAATGAACATTCGTGTGCATGCGTCCTTATAATAGAACAATTTATAATCCTTTGGATATATACCCAGTAATGGGATTGCTGGGTCAAATGGAATTTCTATTTCTAGGTCCTTGAGGAATCACCACACTGTCTTCCACAACGGTTGAACTAATTTACACTCCCACCAACAGTGTAAAA
>CAUYLG010019797.1:0-50183 GCA_963573385.1 Cacajao melanocephalus
GATTCCTCAAGGACCTAGAAATAGAAATTCCATTTGACCCAGCAATCCCATTACTGGGTATATATCCAAAGGATTATAAATTGTTCTACTATAAGGACACATGCACACGAATGTTCATTGCAGCACAGTTTACAATAGCAAAGATCTGAAACCAACCCAAATGCCCATCGATGATAGACTGGACAGGGAAAATGTGGCACATATACACCATGGAATATTATGCAGCCATCAAAAACAATGAGTTCGTGTCCTTTGTGGGGACATGGATGAACCTGGAAACCATCATTCTCAGCAAACTGACACAAGAACACAAATTCAATCACCACATGTTCTCACTCATAAGCGGATGTTGAACAGTGAGAACATATGGACACAGGGAGGGGAGCACTACACACTGGGGTCTGTTGGGGGGAAATAGGGGAGGGACAGCGGCGGGTGGGGAGTTGGGGAGAGATAGCATGGGGAGAAATGCCAGATATAGGTGAAGGGGAGGAAGGCAGCAAATCACACTGCCACGTGTGTACCTATGCAACAATCTTGCTTGTTCTTCACATGTACCCCAAAACCTAAAATGCAATTAAAAAAAAAAGAATGATAGCTTTCAGCTTCATCCATGTCCTTGCAAAGGACATAAACACATTTGTTTTTGTGGCTGTATAGTATTCCATGGTGTATATGTGCCACATTTTCTTTATCCAGTCTATCATTGATGGGCATTTAGGTTGGTTCCTGCAATAAACATACATGTGCATGTATCTTTATAGTAGAATGATTTATAATACTTTAGGTATATACCCAGTAATGGGATTGCTGGGTCAAGTGGTATTTCTGGTTTTAGATCCTTGAGGAGTTGCCACACTGTCTTCCACAGTGGTTAAACTAATTTATACTCCTACCAACGATGTAAAAGCATTCCTATTTCTTCACAGCCTTGAGATGTTAGCATTTGTTAATGCATCTGTCTTCTCCATGAATTTGTGGGTTCCTTATGGGTTTGGGAGCAATATGGGGTAGGGCAGAGTCTATAAACTGGTAGCCAGTAGGCCAGATATGGTCCCTGAAATGTATTCAAAATACCTTTCATAGCATTTAAATTTCTTAAAAATTAGTTGCCAACTTTGAAAATTCAATTGATTTCATATGGAAATCAAAACTGCTGGTTTTTCTTTAAACATAAGAAGGTCAGCATCCCAGATACCTTATTTCTACACAGCAACTATCAGTTGGAGCAAGACAGGTGGTCTCAGGTTTGCTTCTCTGGTTCAGATTCCATGTCTGGTCCACTGGAGGCACTGGGGTATGAAAACCCTGAAGCAGTAAGGATAGGGGTGCTGGAGCTGACCTCGGCTCTAATTCCAGCTTTCCTGTTTACTGGATGTGTTACCTTGGGCAAGTGTCTTAACTTCTTTGAACTTGAGCTTACTGATCCTTAAAAGGTAAGCAGTAGTATACTGAAGGATTTTGAGAAGTTTAAATGGGAAGATGAGCAAAGAACACTTGGCATATAGTAAGCATTCAATGGTAACTGCTGCTTTGATATCATTATTGTTGTTATTTTGAGTAAGTATCAATGAATGAACATGAATCTTGCCATCTAAATACTAACCAGGTCTGACCCTGCTAGTTTCTGAGATCAGATGAGATTGGGTGCATTCAGGGTGGTACAGCTGTAGACTGAACATGAATCTTATTCCTCCAACTATGCTGCACATTTTTTGAGGCCAGAGAACAGGACTGTTCTTTGTAAATAATTTGTAGGCAAAATTTGATATGTGGTGCCCTTGTGCTTTGGGGGTAGGCGGTATAAAAGAAGTTTAAGAAACAGTCAAGAAGGTCTGTCCCTTTAAGATTTCTCTGTGTCCCTATGGGCAGAGTTTGTAATTTCTAGGTCTGTAGAAAAGTTTAAATGTCACTTTCTCAGGGAAGCATTGGCTAATGCCCCAGAATAAGTAATATTCTCCTATGACATGTTCTTATACAATTTTGTTCTTCTCCCTTGCCGTGCTTCCACAATTTTGATTAATAATTATTTTTAGTGTGTATTTCATCCATGAGACGGTACAGTCCACAGAGCAAGGATCAGCCTGTTTTTCATTGTTGAGCTACTGGTGAGCTAAGCACGTAGTGGTCACTTGGTAGAAGCCATAGATGATAGAACCATTGCTCAGTTTCCTCATATGTGCAATAAAGATAATAATACATACCTTGTGGTATAGCTGTGAAGATTAAGTAGGGTAGTTAAGGTAAAATCCATAGAATAGTGTTTGATACATAAAAATACTTAGTAGTATTTGCTGTTCTTATTTTCAGCAAATATTTATTGAATTTTCATGAATAAATGATTGCGTGAATATATTCTTCCTTGTTGAGCACACAAGGGCGAATGATCAGATAGCACATACACCTGTGTTCTGGTGCAGTACCTATCAAAGGAAACTTCACAGGGGCAGGGCCAGAAACAGGTCCTCTGGTGCCATGTGAACTAGTATGCAATGATCTATCAGGGATCAATGTTAGACTCCAGGAGAGGGGCTCTGGTCCTTGGTCTTCTGCATTTACATGATATTTTCCATGTCACATACTGTGTTTGTGTGAAACATACCAGGAACTGACTAAGTTCCTGGGTGGCCAGGACCATTGGAACAGGCAACCTCTGTTGTAACAATAGAGCTTGACCAAAAAGTTGGTTGGGGTTTCAGTGGCCTGGGCAGTAAGGCAAGGAAGGAAGTTGGGAGTGGGCTGGGCTGGGTCTAAGAACATTAACCAATCTGATTGAAGGCCTGGTTTCTTTCTTTCTTCCTTTCTTTTTTTTTTTTTGAGACAGAGTCTTGCTCTGTTGCCAGGCGCCAGGCTGGAGTGCAGTCGCATGATCTCAGCTCACTGCAACCTCCGCCTCCTGGGTTCAAGCGATTCTCCTGCCTCAGCCTCCCAAGTAGCTGGGACTACAGGTGCATGCCACCACGCCCAGCTAATTTTTGTATTTTTTAGCAGAGATGGGGTTTCACCATGTTGGCCAGGATGGTCTCCATCTCCTGACCTCATGATCTGCCTGCCTTGGCCTCCCAAAGAGCTGGGATTAAAGGCGTGAGCCACTGCTCCCATCCTTCTTTTTTTTTTTTTTTTTTTTTTTTTTTAAGACAGAGTCTTGCTCTGTCACCCAGTCTGGAGTGGAGTGCAGTGGTGCACTCTTGGCTCACTGCAACCTCTACCTCCCAGGTTCAAGTGATTCTCCTGCCTCAGCCTCCTGAGTAGATGGGACTACAGGCGCATGGTACCACACCTGGCTAAGTTTTGTATTTTTAGTAGAGACAGGGTTTCACCATGTTGGTCAGGCTGGTCTTGATCTCCTGACCTCGTGATTCGCCTGCCTTGACCTCCCAAAGTGCTGGGATTACAGGCGTGAGCCACTGTGCTCGGAAGGCCCGCTTTCTTAATGGGCAGATGAGAACAGTAGTTTAAAGCCTGATTGATTAGAATTGAATAGACTATAAGAAAATCGAGGAGCAGGGATTCCCTAATAATGGTGATACTTACAGTCTGATAGTATCCATGTCAAGATTATAGTCAATTGTCCATTTTGCAACAGGATTCCAAGAAGTACTGAAGACATGTTCTAGCTTCCAGAAGGAGCCCAGCAAGTGCTTGACAGGAACTCCCACCAGGTGAGCTGAGGGCAGAGAAGAGCTCTAGTGTCAGGTGAAAAATTGATGCAAAAATAAAAAAATGAAAATAGCAGCCTTGTCTCAGTACAGAAAGGAGAAGATAGTGAGGGAATATAGCTGGCTGGAAAGAGGTGGCTGATGTTGTGTAGCCATTTAAGATATGCTGGCCATCAGGAACAGGTCACCAAGCAGCACATGCCAGGTCCTCCCTCTGTCCACCTGTCACCTCACATCCCCTAAATGACAGCAGGCATCCAGTAGTGAGTACTGGCCTAGGGATTGGCTGGGGTTGAGCCTCGTAAGTTTCATTACCCCCTGCTAATCACTGGTGAGGATGGAGGGAACTGACCACCCCAACTTTGACTCCCACAAAAGCCACATTTCAAGATGTCTGAGTCCTCATCTTTTCAGGCCCATCCCTGCATGTCTTGCTGTCTTATCTTTTATTGATAGCTATATATCTATATCTCTATATATATACTACACAGCCTTGGAGATCACCTCTCCTGGTCATCAGTACAGAAGGTTGTCTTCTTGGCATCTGCATTCAGATGGAGCCAGGAATGACCTGTTAGCACATGATCAAACCCAATTCCAAAAATATCTTTACTTTCCATCCCCAAAAGATTGAGAGAAGCCTCATTAAACACTCAGAATCTTTGATGTTTGAGTAAACTGACACAAGCTGTTGAACCATTCAAAAGTCACTCTTAGCAGGGTGAAGAACCAGTTGGGATTTATGTGGGGGTTGCAGGCTGAAAAACACTGAACAAGGGGCTGGCCGAAGTTCCTCTTTGGAATTTTGTTAATGACACTGCTCAAGTCCTTGGCCTTTGATTTTTTTTTCCTCTTCCTTTAAGGGAGTGAGGGCTAGTTAAAGCAGTGTTTCTCAAGCTTGAATGTACATGAGAATCACTGACAATCTTATTAAAATGCAGTTTCAGATTCAGTTTGTCTGAGGTTAGGATCAGGGTCCTGATATTCCCTTCCTCCTTCCTTCCCTCCCTCCCTCCCTCCCTTCCTTTCTCCCCTTTTGTCCTTCCTTCTTTCTATCCACCCTTCCTTCCTCTTTTCTTTTTCTTTTTTTCTCTCCTTCATTCCTCCTTTCTCTCTGTCCTCTTCCCTCCTTTCCTTTTTCCTTCTTCCTTTCCTTTTTCCTTCTTCCTTTCCTTTTTCCTTCTACCTTTCCTTTCTTTCTTTTTCCTTTCCCTCCTCCTTTCTTCCTTCTTCTTTTTTCTCTTTTCTTTTCTTCTTTCTTGGTCTTTTTCTGTTGCCCAGGCTAGAGTGCAGTGGTGTGATCCTAGTTCATTGCAGCCTCAACCCTGTCATCATCTTGCCTCAACCTCTCTAGTATGATAGTTTGTTTCTAATAAGTTCTTAGGTGATGGCAATGCTGTGAGCCCAAGAACCACAATTTGAGAGGCATGGATTTAGATTGTAGTTTACATTTATTAGCCAAATTGTTGCTTCGGAAAGAAGCAGTCAAGCCTAAATCAAAGTGGATGTATTTGTAGAGTGAACAGCAGGCATTTTAACAGAATCAATTGCCTGAATGGTAGAGTCTTATTGTAAAGTGGATTTGGCTTTTTAAGTTATAATGAGAGAAATGCTTTAGTATAACTTTTGAAAGGAGGCATATCATTTGACCTACCATACAACTGAAGTATATTATAAGGAGGCTCTTTAGAAATGAAACTTCTCAGATGCATTAAGGTTTCCATTGCAGAAACTCCTTTTGAATAAATGTCCTCAAATTTCTCTACTTGAGAAATATAAATTTCTTGGGATGCAGAAATTGTGAACAAAACTGTTGGAGTGAAACAGATGGAGAGGAACATATGTAGTATTGTAATGCAGCTTTGAAGGCAAAAAACAAAAACAAAAATCCAAACAAAAAACACCCAAACCCAGTGGGCCTGCCATTTAGATCTGAGCCAAAAGAACAGGCTTGAGATCAATCATCCTGAAGCCTCTACATTCTGAAGGCAGGAGAACGGCTAAAGTTAGCATGTGCAGCTTCCTACACACTGGGAGTAATCTAAAACAGATATTCTCCCAAGGACACTTCCAATGTTTCCTGGCCCTGGGCCAGACACTTCAAAGCTTCATTATCAGTGAATTGTGGTCCCTCTGTTGGGAAAGCTGGGCGATGTTCTGAGGAAATGTCAGCTCCTGGTCACAGTTTCCTCTCATTTCAGTGCATGGAGGTCAGAGGCGCTAAGGGGCTACCCACATTCCACCGGCCCTCCAAGTTGCCGACTCTAACTGTGCACGTTGGAGCTCGTTTTGTCATGAGTTAGGATGCTATCTGAAGGGAAACAGGGTTTGAAATGATCTCTGCTAGCAGATGGTTGACTCCTCTCCAGAAATCTGACTCTGCCAGAAACCTCTCACCTTTTCAATGAAAAGAGTGCAGACAGATTCCATGTCCTTGGCTTTTCACTTGCTCCCGGTTGAGTCGGTCAGTTGTCAGCATTGGGCATCCCAGTGGCACTCAGTATTATGTACAGGGATTAGCAAGCTCACAGGACAGGGAATCTTAAGAAGCCTATTTTGAAAATATGAGGACATGGCATATTTCTGTTTCCACAGTCTTTTGAGTTCTGAGCAGTAGTACTTGCACAATAGACGTGCACCTTGGAGCTGAACTTCCTCAACCCCAAGAACTTCATTGGAGACCAAATGTCCTCTTTGTAGTTTAGTGACTGTCTTAGTCTGTTCTCACATTGCTATACAGAAATACCTGAGAATGGCAATTTATAAAGAAAAGAGGTTTAATTGGCTCACAGTTCTGCAGGTGGTACAGGAAGCATAGACGTATCTGTACATCCCCAGCATCTGGGGAGGTGGCAGGAAGCTTTTACTCATGGTGGAAGGCAAAGTGGGCACAGGCAACTTACCTGGCAGGAGCGGGAGGAATAGAGAGAGCGGGAGGTGCCACACACTTTTAAATAACCAGATTTCATAAGAGTGCACTCACTGTGGTCAGGATAGTACGAAGACAGATGATGCGAAACCATTCATGAGAAATCTGCCCCCATGATTCAATCATCTCCCACCAGGCCCCACCTCCAACATTGGGGATTACAATTCAACATGAGATTTGGTGGCGATACAGATCCAAATCACGTCAGTGACCTAAACATGGAATAAAGATGGGATTACTTTCACACAGCAAGCCAGCATCCTAACTCTGGATCCAGGTACAAAGCTGTTCAAAAGGGTGTTAGGACCTCTGGGTTCCCCCTCTTGGCCTTAAGGAAGTACGGAGAGGTTAACATGACTAATTGGGATCCAGGAAATTGTTCTGTTGTTTCCAGAACTAGTTGATTCTTGTTTTGGAGACTTGAGAGGACAGGAATAAAAAGGATGGGGGCACAAATGGTGAGAAAAATTGCTCCAACCCAGGTAGTACCCACCTTTTGATTCTACGTGGGCTTGAATGTCAGCTTTGGGTGAAAAGGAAATGCCCCTGAGTGGACTCAGTATTATCTGCCATTGTAAAAACTTGTGGCAGCATTTTGGGCTGTTTAGTAAGTGTGTCAACAGGGCTAGTTCTTGGAAAAATTAGGTTTGTCCTTAATACCTATTTTTCATTCTCTTACCGCAGTAAGGTATTAGTTGATGAGGCTTAGGGTGTGATAGCTCTTGGGGATATTTGCATATTATTAGAACACTCTTTTGTTTTTTGAAATAAAAAATAATTTTGTTGAGATATCACCAATATAAACTACACATATTAAAAGTATACGATTTGATAAGTTTTGACATATATATATTATATTTGTGAAACCATCATCACAATAAAAATTGTGAACACATCCATCACCCCCCAAATTTCCTTATGCCCATTTGTAATGTCTTCCTCTCATCCCTGAATCTCCAGTGATCTGTTTTTTATCATTATAGATAAGTTAGCATGTTCTAGAATTTTGTATAAATACAATACATTCTCTATTTTGGTCTGGCTTCCTTCACTGCAGGTAATGATTATTAGATTTATTCATGTTGTAGCATTTATCAATATTTCTTTCATTTTTATTGTATCAATATGCCACAGTGTGTTTATCCATTCACTTGTTGATAGACATTTGGGTTGTTTCCAGCTCTTGGTCACTGCATTCTGCTATGAACATACTAGCTGCTATGAACAGTCTTGTTTGTTTTGTATGAACATATGGTTTTATTTCTCTGAGGTAAAGACCTAGAAGTGGAATACCTGGATCATATTGTAGAAGAATGCTTAACTTTTAAAAAATATTGCCAAATTATTTTCCAACCTGCTGGTACTATTTTATAACATACTCCTACCAGTTCTTTCAAATCCTCACCAATCCTTGGTATAGTCAGTCTTTTTAAATTGAGCCACTTTAATATGCATGTAATGATATCTTATTGTGGTTTTAATTTATGTTTACTATTGACTAATGATGCTGAGCATCTTCATGTACTTATTTGCCATCTATATTCCTTTATTGATGAAGTGTCTGTTCAAATAGTTTGTCCATTAAAAAAATGTGGGTGTTGCTTTCTTATTAAGAGTTCTTTATATATTTTGGATACAAGTACTTTATCAGGCATATGATTTGCTAATATTTCTCCAAGACTATGGCTTTTTTATTCATTCTCTAAACAATGTCTTTTAAAAAGTAGAATTTTAACATTTTGATCAAGTTCTAATTATTGCTTATTTTTTCTTTGATGGATTGTGCTTTTGGTGTTGTATTTAAGAAATTTTTGCCTAACTGAAGGTCAAAAAGATTTTCTTCTATGCTTTTTTTCTATATGTTTTGTAGTTGTAGGGTTAGCATTTGGGTCTATGATTCATTTGAGTTACTTTTGTGTATAAGATATGGATCAAATTTTATGTTTTTGGCATGTAAACACCCAAGTGTTGCAGCACCATTTGTTGAAAATACTATTCTTTGTCCACTGAATTGTTTTTGCATTTTTGTCAAAATCAGCTGTTTATGTATGTGAGGCATGTATGGAACATATATCTGTTCCATTGATGCTTATTTCTGTTGAAGCCAATTCCATACTGTCTTGATCACCTTAGCTTTGATGAGGCTTGATAACAGATAGTGTTAGTCTTTCAACTTTATTCTTTATCAAAGCTGTTCTGGCTATTCTAGGTCCTTTGCATTTCCAGATAAATTTAAGAGTTAGATTGTCAGTTCCTACAAAAAGAGCCTGCTAGGATTTTGATTTGGATTGCACTGAATCTAAACAGTGGGGAGAATTGATATCTGAAGAATATTGAGTCTTCCAATGCATGGACATATTATATTTTGCCATTTATTTAAATTTGGTTTAATTTCTTTCTGCAATGTTTTGTAGATTTCGGGTATTGCAGATATTTCCTAAGTATTTCATATTTTTTTTGTTGCTGTTGAAGAGTGTTTTAAAAAATTTTATTTTGAATCTTTTTGTTAGTGTAATAGAAAAACAGTTAATTTTTGTACATTGATCTTGTATTCCCTAACTTTGCCAAGCTCACTTTTTACTAGCTTTTTTTTTTTGTTGATCTCATTGGATTTTCTATGTAAACAATCATGCTATTAGAACGTTCTTCAAGACTAAAAAGACTTCAAGACCAATACTATTTTAAAAGCAGAATTTTTTTATATGAATATGTGATCTTAATGAAAGCAGCTCATGGAGAAAAGTGAGTACTTTAGCAATTCATTTCTGATGATGGTTCTTTAGAGCACCAGAAGGTGATGAGTGGCACAAAAGTTTCCTTGGCACACACGTGGATCCTATATCTTTGGTTTCTCGGCACAATAGTTGACTGTCTCACTTTCACTTGCTCCAGCCCAGTCTGGTATTGGACTGTAAATTCCATTTTATAGTCATATTTTATGTGCACTTAGAATACCTCTACAAACCACACAGGAAAAACCTATATACATGGCTAGGTGCTAGCACACATTTCAAATTAATTATGGCTTTCAGTTCATTGATAGTGAGTTATGACCTTTTTAAACATTTTAAGCTGCCTGTTTTATCAAAGGGGAGATAAAATTGAAAACAAAAGAAAAAAAACCAGCAACAGTACATCTGCATCTTTATCCTTTCTTTGCAGTCCTGCAGGTTTTTTTTTTTGTTTTTTTTTTTTAAATAAAAGTTCACTTTTCTTTTTTTTCCTCCTCTGGGGAAGGGTTGCAGAGGGAGCTAAACCACATGGTGAAAACTCATGTGAAGACTGAGCTTTTGATGTGTTTATTTTTGCTGGTTCAGGGAGGCATGGTAATTGACTATTGGAATTGCTTGCCTCCCAGATGGTGCAGGCAGAAGCATTACTGAACATGCTTGCCCTTACCTCATTCTCTCACACTTACACATATGTGCTGCCTTGTGTTACCTGCAGAACTTCTCTGACCTGCGTATATACTCCACATTCCTCACCCCACTCTCCTTTCCCTCTTCCTCTCTGGCTCAATGTATCTCAATGTACTTGTTGATAATACTGCAGACTGTCAGCATTGCTCATGTATGTGGTTCTAGAATAAAAGGCAAGATTAGAAAACTCCTATACGTGTGTTTATGACAACATTTTAGACCTAGTGCCCACCATCTCCAAGACAATGGAAACATGTGGAAAGGATATTGAATGGTCAGGTAGAGAACTAATGACCATCCATTGAGCATATTATTTGTGAGGCAAGGGTAGGGGGAGTGACAGGTAAAACAAGAAAGTCTTTCCTAGCATTCACTTATTCGGCAAATATTTTTGAGTGCCAACGATGTGCTAGCCTTTATCTTAAGTGCTTTGGATATCTAATTAAAGATAGGGGAGAGGGATGACAGAGAACAAATAATTAGTGTAACAAGCAAATTATGTAGTATATTAGAAGGTGAAAATTATATGGAGAAGACAAAGAGCAAGGCTGGCTCAATTGCTCTTCTCCAAATAATTGGACAGAAAAGGGAATCCAGAGAGGAATCTGGAGAGGAGTGAAAAATGATTACAGTTTTAAATAAGGATTACAGAATGATATTTAAGCTTGAAGGAGGTAAGAGAGTCAGCCACACAGAAGTGCCATTTTACCCAGTGTGAATAGTTTAAATGGGACAATGCCTGGCATGTTTGAAAAATAGAAGTGGCTAGTGCTATGAAACTGAGACCTGGTCCAATCCATCTCAGCCTCTGGTAGCCCTGACTATGAGAAGAAGCCTAGCTGGAGACTGGAGGATGGGTTAGGTATTTTCTTTAGGCCCCTCTTTCTCCAGTATTGTCGTTTTTGACAGCTTCTGCCAGGAGGGCACCAGCTGGTGTTTGGTCACACTATGTGCTACCTTCCAATGTCTAGCTATTTCACTAAAACAGTTGGGTAAGAGTGAACAGTAACAGAAGCTTCAGATGTGAAAAAAAGTTTGAGTTTCATTAGAAAGATATTTGGAGCTGTGTTGGATGGGGTGGTGTAGGGAGTGTGTGT
The DNA here is from genome assembly GCA_963573385.1 of Cacajao melanocephalus. NCBI lineage: Eukaryota > Metazoa > Chordata > Mammalia > Primates > Pitheciidae > Cacajao > Cacajao melanocephalus. The sequence goes on from CAUYLG010019797.1 coordinate 11,105, forward strand.
GTGTGTGTGTGTGTGTGTGTGTGTATGTATAGATACCGTTGCCGGACAACATTTCTGAACATTCTCAATAATGACAAAACTTTGGCCTTTTGTCAAGATCCAAGTCTGGTGTATATGATGGGTAGAAAAAGTAAACTGTAATGAAGTCAGCATCCTTGGGTAAGCCATAACTTTGATCTGAAGGCTATTTGCAAAGTGAAGTTCCGAAATGATTTTAGCACCAGCAGGACTTTTAGGATGCATGTGGTTGTGTAAGGGCGACTTTAAAGGGAATACTGACTTGGGAAAACAAGCTTGATCCTTAAGGAAGGAAGATGACCTTAAAAAAATAACAGAAGAGGCAGGATTATTTGTTCTCAAAACGTGGAGTAACTACAGCATTCTGTTTTCCTAAAATGTGAAGGTGTTGGAGAAGGTGTTGAGGTGTTGAAGGTCAGATTGGTTGAGTCTCAGGTCATCTGCAGGGTGAGGAACAATGCCTCCATTGCTGTATGTGTGTATTTCTCTTTATTAGAATGCTATGACTGTTGTATATTTTTATGAAAATCTGGTGAGTCTGTAAAGGAGGTGTGGTGGTAAGGATTTTTCTGGTATGAGGAAGAGTCATGGTTCAGGTCAGAAAATGGCATGAGGAAAGAGATCATGAAATGACTTTAGGTGAGAATCTGTTTTATTCATCTAATGCTTGGTCTTAAGCATGGATGAACATGTTGTGATGTTTCCAAGTGGGCCACCAGGTGGTGGGACTTAACACAGCAGCCAGAATTTAGAAGTGAAGAGTTGGGGGCATGGGACATTGGGGTGGGGAAACGGTCCAGCTGTACCAGTCCTGTGGGGCTTGAGACAAAGTGTTCAGTAAGACAGAGTCTGTGAACCTTGGGAGCAAACAAACCAAGGTAGGATCAAAACTAGATTCTTTGTGGTTCTTGTTTTCTCTAGCCTATCTTAGCGTTTCATGAAAAGATTTTGAAATTTTCAGCTATGCTAAGGGGAACCAACAGTGCTGACAGGGAAGCAACTCATCACAAGGGCCAGTAAAGTGGTGGTAGCAGGGATTAGAATTACAGGGCTCTGGCTGGGCATGGTGGCTCACGCCTGTAATCCCTGCACTTTGGAAGGCCAAGGCAGATGGATTGCTTGAGTTCAGGAGTTCGAGGTCAGCCTGGGCAACATGGTGAAACCCTGTCTCTACTAAAAATACAAAAAATTAGTAAATAGCATACCCCTGTAGTCCCAGCTACTTAAGTGGCTGAGGTGGGAGAACCCCCTGAGCCTGGGAGGTTGAGGCTGCAGTGAGCTGACATGGTGCCACTGCTCTCCAGCCTAGGCGACAGAATGATATGCTGTCTAAAAAAAAATAAATAAATAAATAAAAAATCAGAACACTCTAAGAGAAAGGGCAAAATCCAAGAGCAAATCAAGGAAACATGTTTATTCACCTCTTCTCACCTGACAGTTTGCTTCCTCAAGCTAAAAATCTCAAGTTGCAGTTCTGGCATTAGTTTTGTTAGGAAAGCTGAGAATGATTTACAAGGTCTCACATCTTCAGTTGAAAGTTCGGACTGAGTTCCATGTCCAGAAAAGTAGCTTCCTCTAATCTGCTGTTTCACTTTTTGCAGTTTTAGTTACCTGTAGTCAATGGTGGTCAGAAAATGGAACATTCCAGAAATAAACAATTCATGTGTTTAAAATTATGTGCCATTTTGAGTAGCATGACAAAATCTTGTGCCATCCAGCTCTGTCTTCCCCAGGGAATCCTCCCTTTGTACAGCATCTCCATGCTGTAAGATCCAAGTTAAAAATGAGTCCATGAAATTGTGAAGAAGGCAAAAGAAATTCTGGTTTTCCTGTCACACCTCAGACTGCAAGTTACAAACATGGTGTGTTATGAGTGCTCAGTTAAGATGAAGAAGGAGTTAAATTTGTGTGTGGAAGACACAAATAGAAATGTGTTCTGATTGATGGCAATCAGATTTGGTACTATCCATGGTTTCAGAAATCCACTAGGAGCGTTGGAGCATATCGCCCTGGAGAAGGGAGCAACTGCCGTGCTTAACCTGATGAGTCTCACACCCAGAGCTTGCTGTTTGCATACAGTTCTCTATTATTGATGCATTTATTCACAGATACACCATCAAGAGGGTTTTTGATTAATTGCTTGGCAGTCATCATTTGTCCTGGCTTACAAGAGCTGATCATGTGTATTTTTCCCCTACTCTTGTTCAGTACCATTGCATGGTTGATTGTGATTGCCTGTGTTGGGAGTGTGACACTACAGAAACTGGCAAACTGTACCAATTAGGGTTTCCCCACCCTCAAAATCTATATGTTAAATGTTTACCTGTGCAATATTTGTCCTAGTGCTTTTTTCACTTTTAATAAAATAAAATAAAATAAAATAAAATAAAATAAAAACATTTTTCCAACAGGTCCACAAGGTAGAAAAATAGAAGCTACTAAAAATTTTTGTTATTTGGATCATTGTTCAGTTTCACTCACAAAACAAGAGAGGCATTCAATCACAGTTATTAATAAGAGCCATTTCAGAATTTTATGGGAATATTTGTCTCATGTTCCTTTGGGTAGTGTCATGCAAGAGTTGGAGTATTTTTTTGAAGTTAGAAAGCCCTGGACTTGGATCTTAACCTACTACCTTTAAAATGGGTGACAACAGAAAAGTTACTTAACTTCTCCAAGCTTTAGGTTTTCTTACGTATGACATTAGAACGAAATATTTTTGTAGCGCTCTAACACTGTAATCTATGATTACATAAACACCTTCAGTAGGTAGTAGTACTGTTATTCAGTTTATGCCATAAAAGTATTAAGGGCCAGCTTACTTTTTACTAGAGTATATAGATGTGCATACATTTTTTTTAAAACAGCTATTATGGTATTATGCAATAGCCAAACATTTGACTAGCCAAGCCCTTCCCTTTTTGAATGGTGGCAGAGGAGTTCTTTTAAGTTCCAATGAATAATTATTTAGCATTAATGTCTAAATCATGGGAACAGTGCCTGCTTACCCCACTACTGATTGTCACCCTGTGAAATGGAGGATAGTAAAATATAAATACACATGGTTTACAGGACAGTAGAAACAAAGAAGGGAAACTTTTTCATATTCATTTCCCTCTTTCCATACCCAGGCCTCTTCGCAGGCTGAACTTCCTTCTTCAACTGTTTTGGAATATCAGTTGCTGATAATGACCTAAATATAGGAGGGCACTTTAGTGAGGATGCCTGCTATTGATCAAAGTTGTGTCATCCAGACCAACAGTTCAAAGATTTCTGACTTCCTCCCTTATCTTAGCAACTTCTCTGTTCTCCATCACCCCCATCCCTCTTCAGTTCTAAGTACATACTTGCAGTAGTCATTCCATTTTGTCCTCTGTTCTCTGGCTTTGCAGGTTGTTGATCCATATACTATGTTCTCATTCTAAACATCCCAGTGTTCACTTTTCTTTGCATTCACGTTGTATTTTAGTCTGGGCAATAGATTTTGCTGTAGCCTTCTAATTATTTCATTTGTGTTTATTTTGCATTGAAAACTGTCTGCAAGCTGTCATATCTTCTCCTCTACAACTTTTCCAGGTGTTAATTTCCTCATTTATAAAAAGAAAAAAAGAGGATACGAATACATTTGTTTCAGAACTGTGTGTATCAAATGACATGATGTTTGAGTATGCAGGGGCCCTTAACATGGTGTCCAGCACTTTGTAGGTGTTCAACAGATACTAGCTATTTCCTCTTCCTTTGCTGTTCTTTATGCTTAAGACAAAATTTATCTACCAGTAAGCATTCAGAAAATTCTTATGGGGTACATAATTATAACACCCATGTGGATGGTACCTATTCTTCCCCAGACTTGATATTTCTTTTTGTGATGAGGGATTTCTATTAGTAAAGCACCCTGGTTTCACATGTCCCTTGGGAAGGAGTGTTGTATTAGAGAATAAGTTTTAGATGAAGAACTTTAGAATGGGGAAGAAAAGAAGTTTGTGATGAAGAACAGGACAAGGAAGTAGCTCAGCCCATTTTTGCCGTGTGTGTGTGCGTGTGTGTGTGTGCGTGTGCATGTGTAGCAGGGAGCCATGCAAGGTAAAAGGAGATTTGACTGCTTATAAGCACATTCTGACCTGCTCCTTTATGCTGAAAGTTTTACAGGGGCAAGCTCCCATATGAGGGGTCTTTGTTTTTTCAGCCTCGTACGTGCCTAAGTCTGGGATTCAGTAAGAAAGGGTTCATTGTTGCTGCACATAGAAGTCACATTCTTCAATATGAGATTGATCAAAAATTAAAGTGGTATTTTAATCTACACATACTACTCTTTTGTGCCTCTCTATTGGATCTGAAATTGGGTATGAAAAATAGCATTTTTTTTTAGAAACGAGTCTTTCCAATATCTCTAGCAGTCTGTTCTTCCAGTTTGTGTAATACAAAATTGTACCAGTCCCACAACATCCTGTTTCTCTTATCCTACTTTAAAAAGCCTCTTTCATATGAATTTGTAAGTGTTCCAGTGGAAGCCATAATCAATTAATTTTTTTTTGTAAATCATCCAAAGCACTCTTTATTGCTTTGACTTCTCAAAGATGGATCTTTCTCACGTAGTGTCTTTCTGAAAACAATAGCTTGTTTTTGAGGTTTTGAAATTTTTGGTACGCTTCTATGCTATTGACCGTTAGAATAACAATTGCTGTGTTTTTCATCTTTATATTACTTAAAAATTCTTTATGTAAAAATTCTCATCTTCATCTTCTCCAGATGATAAGATTTCACTATAGAACATGGTTAGAGGCCAAAATTGCTAATTTTTGAGTGACTGTAAAATACTTCAGCGGATTCTTTTATCAATTTCCCCTGATTCTGACTCTGAACCTCTGTGTAGGGTTACAGAGAAGAGGGAATGAGAAGGAGGTGATGATTAAAGAAAAGGCAGAAGAGATGGGCTAGATTTCCAAATAGGCTTATGACGGTGATTGGTAGAGAGAGATTTTTCTCTGTGCTAAGATGCTTTTTCAGAGCCCATTGAGCCCTGGAACAATTGATCATCTTCATGTGACACTAGTGGAGAATGAATCAACATCGGTTGTTGGAAGGAGGGAGTTATCAAGCACAGAGAAATGTCAGTTCTGAGAGACAGACTGCGTGGCATTTTGATGGAGAGTAAGAGTGCCAATGAGCCACCAACTGCAGAGCTCGATATTAAGCTAAAGGAGAAACACCAGGATTTCACTCTCTTCCAAGTCCTGATGTGTTTGTTGAAGAGCACTTCTCAGAACTGAGTTTGGGGAAAAATGTATCATTGACTCCAGAGCAGCTGGAGTAGTTTGTATTAGGGGCTACTTTTTCTTTCAGAACCATTGTTCTGTCCAGTGCTCATAGGATCCAAACACTGGGATAATAGGTCAAAAGAATGCCAACTACAGGAACACTTGGCCTATCCTACTTATGGGGTCAGCTATCAGACTTTCACTTCACCAGCCCTGCCCATAAAAAGCCAACAGAAATGTATTCTTAGGGTCATATTAATTTGTTAGTTAATTAACAGTTTATTCATTGAGCACATTTTGGACATTTGGCATTGGGCTTGATGATGGAAGTATAACAAATTCATAAGCTGTGGCTCCTGGTCTGCTTTTGAAGGAACTCTCAGGCTTCAGGGGAGGCAGAAATCTAAACAGCTAAGCCATAAGCTCATATGAATCAAGAACTAAAGGTCGTGGAAGCACAGAGGAGAGAGCAAACTCTCACATGGCATGAAGACAGATGTGGTGCAGCTTTTTCAGGGGAAGCAGTGACCAGCAATGTGTCCCATTTCTAAAACTTGCCAATGAGTTGAGTATCATTGAAATTTGCACTGCCTGTTTCATTGAGTTTTCTCACACTGAGGAAACTTCATGGAACACATGGGTGTTAAGACAGTCAGTTGTGATCACAAATGATTTTAATATCTTACTTATCACTATACCATCTAAATAAGTGTGTCATGAGATAGATGCCTGTGAAGGAATTGCCTGAAAAAAAAAGTGTGGTTGAATCAGATTATTGCAGTTGCTGAAGGAATTTCATTTTTCAAATATATTTCTAAACCATGCACAAGCTTATCTGGGTGACCTTCTGGCAAGTAGCAAAGGGTAATGCTAGCTCGGTGGTGTCTGGGAGTGGTGAGGCTTAAGTTGTTTAGAGCCAGGAGGAGAAATAGAAGATATTTATTCTCCAGACACTTCTTATCAGATGCAGAGTTGGAAGTATCCTGATAAATCTGGCGCTAGTTAAACATCCACTGAATTATATACTCTCATGGGAAAAACCTACCCTTGAGAACTTGGTCTTTTTATTTGCTTGAGAACCTCAATTGCTAACTATACAATTCCTGGAAGCATCTTGACAGCATGAATTGATTATGAAGATGGTGTAAGTAGCACTAAGGTTTCAGTGCAGAATAGTTGGGACATTTGCTGAAAGGATAATGACGTGAAAGAAACACCATTTTCCACCAAATTTACAAAGGTTACTATGGCATTACCTGCAAGCAGCTTGCACAGTATAGCAGACTTTAGACAGATCATATTGTTGTCAGTGTTTCCAGAAGTAGCCACTGAGAATGGACATGATCTTTATTTTTTGTGATTGTGAAAGTGTGGCAAGTGGCTGGGAATGGTGGCTAACATACATCATCTCAGCATTTTGGGAGGCTGAGGCAGGAAGATCACTCGAGGCCAGGAGTTTGACACCAGCCTGGGCAACATAGAGAGGCATCATTTCTACAAAAAAAAAAGAAAGAAAGAAAGAAAGAAAAGAAAAAAGAAAGCATTTGAAAATTAGCTAGCTGTGGTGGCACGTACCTACAGTCCTAGCTACTTTGGAGTTGGAGTTGGGAAGATAGCTTGAGCCCAGGAGTCTAAGGCTGCAGTGAGCCATGATGGTGCTACCGCACTCCAGCCTGGGTGATGGAGTGAGACTTTGTCTCTATTAAAAAAAAAAAAGAAAAGAAAAAAACAAGGCAAATTATTATAAACATGGAGGCCAGGGCATGGTTCTGTGATTGAAGTACTGAGAAGAAGGAAGAAAAATATTTTTACCAACCACTTAAAAAAAAAAAAATATATATATATATGAAATCATGTAATCCTCACAATAGCCAGTTAGACATCATCACTGTCATTTTACCACCGAGGAGGCTGAGGCACCAAAAAATTAATGAATTGAGTCAGGGCTGGAAGTGGAAAGGACACTGGACCAGACCTTCAAACAAGGAATGTAAGCCCAATACTTATTTCTTGGCAATGTGATATTGTGTAAGTTATTTAGCCTCTAACCTCTGTGTCTAATGTTTCAGTTTAATAATTAGAAATATAATAATTCCAATAATATATTAGTGTACTAGTTTATACTTTATGAATGTTTTCATATTATCTCATTTGTTCTTTACCTAATGCCTGTGTAGTTGCTGGGATAGTTGACACAAAATAGTGGAAAGTGCTGGAGTCCTGGGTTCAAATCCTGGTTCTGCCTTTATCTGCCTTTTTGAGGTTCAATCTCATTTTCACTACAGTCAAGATAATAATACCTATCTGCAGCACTGTTGTGAGATCTGAAAGAGATAGATATGGGTAAGCATGTTTAACAGATGGTAGCTCCTATTAAGGCCCCATTTGACAGATGAGAAGAATAATACTCAAATATTGCATGAGTCCCTCAAAGTTTCATACAACATTCTAGGCAGTGAGGTAAGGAGTTAGAAGCATAAGCTTTGGAGTTAGGTAGACGTGGGATTTAATTCTGGCTTCATTTCTTACAAGCTGTGTGACCTTGGGCAAGTTATTCAGTCTGTCTGAAGTTTAGTTTTTGCATATGTAAAATTATCTGTCAAATAATCATAGCTTCTTAAGTGGGTGGGTGATGGAGAAGATAAAAAGCACCTAGCTAAGTGTTGGTCTTTTCCTTCTTTACGCTCCCTCCTTTCCTTTCTTCCTTCTGTTCTTTCATTTGTAGTCTGGTACATGCCCAATACATTTTAGGAGATCAAATATAATCTTTTTTAGAGGAACTAACTTGATGTTGTAAAAAGCCCACAGGATTTGGAGTTGAACATAGAATGGTTGAGGTCGAGGAGTCCTGATCTGACCCCTCTAGCTCGGTGATTTTGTGCGAGTCACCTCACCAGACCATTAGACCCACTCACCTGTTAATGATCCGTACCTTAAAGGGCCACTGTAAAGAGTACAGGAGGGAGATGATGATTTGAATGGTGCTTTGTAGTGTCAGAGCTAGAGAAGTGTTATATTTATGAATATAGATTTTGGGCACTAGGCAATGAATCAGAAGATGTTTTTGTGAGTGAGTGCAGGAGGCCTAGATAGCAAAGTTTTTAGAACAAAAGGCAAATCCTATCTCAGAGCAGAGCAGTGGTTCAGCTCTCATCATGTTGCTGTCTTTGATCATCTCATTAGCTTAGTCCTTCTCTGCACCTAGTACTGCCCAGACTTACCAAAAGGAATCTGTAAGTCCATATGCATATGTATATTCCCAACCAATTAATTTTAAAATTACTCATCAAAGTTTTTGTCCTTCAAAAGAAGCCCAATGGCAGCAAATGCTAGAAGCTACTTCACTTGAATGGGGCAATACTCTGGTGGCAAGGACTGGGTCTTATTTATCTTTGTATCCTAGTGCCTAGCACAATATGTTAGGGACTTAATAGATGTTCAGTTACTGATGTGAATAAGTGAATGAGTAAACACATTTTTTTCATTGACTTAGCACTATGCCCAGTTCCTCCCTTTGGAAGCCTACAGAGTTCAGGTATGGTCAACTTGACCTCTGGTTTCCTTTGCATTTTTGTGTGAGTTGGTCTGCCTCTGGGCTTATAGAGCTCTTTGAAGAGTCTCCTGCTCCCTTGGAGTTGTTTGTCTTACTGACTTTTCCCCTCACAGTATGATGATATCACTTGAGAAATTCAGCTCTTAAAAATTCCATCTCTTCCAAAATAGGAAGCGAGCTCATCTCAGTCAAGCTGTATACCTGTTATAATATCTCAATAATATCCTGCCCTACTATCCCTTTTGTCTTTAATGTTAAGAGAAAGAAGCAAAGCGACAACCCAAAATGACCCACATGAAACATCTCAATAGTTTTTAGCACTCAGCTTAGTTATTATCACATCTCATGGGACAAAACCTTAGGCCAAATGTGAGAAAATGGTCCCTTAAGTGGAAAAAATGAAGAAAGGGAAAAAATGAGATCAGTGAAAATAAATACAGTACAAAACTCCAAGTGATTCAATTTTGTTAAAAGTAAAGTGATGATAGGTAGAGGGAGTGCTCTGATTGTGGGCTATTTTCTAAAACCCCAAACAAGGGATTTGGAAAGCTGAAAGGCAAATTTGTCTCTTAAATTTGCCCAGAGACATCTTGCAGAGAGAGCTAATATCTGTAGCTATTTTGGGAAGGTCACCTATTAAACAAGAACCTTGTGTGCCGAATTCATGTGGGGCTAGCACTTAAGGTCATGGACATCCATGAGTCAAAATGTTCCCGAATGCGGATTATCTGCAGCCAGTTGGAATCTGGTGAAATTTCTTCAGGAATTGGAACACCATCCTTATCCCTACAGCCTTCACTGATGTCACAAAACTCTGCCAAGGAGCCCTCCAGTGGATCTCAAAATTTTCCACACATTTGAATGGCAGATCCATTTTATTCCAAGGAATGTTCTCAGGAGCATAAATGTGTGGCCCAGATGCTCACATATTCTTTTCTGAGTGGGTGGTTGTGAAATGCATGGTGTAGTGGTAAAGGTCTAGGAGCCTGGCATTTCTTGAATTTGGAGTTAGTCCAGTTGGTGCATGACCCAGTGTTCTGGGGGCAGAATACTGGGACTTTGGTGGCATATAGCAGGTTAAAACATGGCTTGAGAATCAGACATGTCTCTTTCAGTCGCCTACTGGTTAAGTGGCAGAGGACAAGTTAAGTATTTTGGAACCTATCACCCTGTTTAAGTAAGATGAGTATAATATTTAGATCACAGGATTATGGGGTTATTAAACTAAATTATGCATGCAAAAAGTGTCCTGCACTGAACTTGATCAGAATAAGTAGTAGATGTTGTTATTGTTATTACTCTCCAGCTAGAGAGCTGGGAAGAGAAACAGGGTCACATATAGGAGGTGACAGAGAGGATGTTCTATTGCTTTTGTATTTTCTTTTTATGAGGAATCCTTGAACTTGCATTGTTGAAACATTGTCACAACTGGAGTTTGTAACATTATTACAAATAGAATAGCATTGTGTCACTCCTTGAAACATTGATGCAAATGGAATGTAGGTTCCAAGGCAAACCCAGAATGTTGCTGAAATCATGTGCTTTAGCAACAAGATTTTGCATTGTCTCTCTCTTCTCACTGCCAGTGTAAGTGATTTAATTTTTGTGAGCTGCTTTAGGAGATTTATCATACTGTTTTCATGGGCAAATAAATTCCCAGCTACAGACAACTGGAATATAACTTATTTGTGTGCTGGAGGCTTCCAGTGCTGGTTAGAAGTACTGGTTAGAAAGATTTTAATTGTGTTGGAAATCAGTACTCATTGTGCATGGTGAGTATTTTTATTTTTTTAATCCTTTAGGAAATTTCTATTGCTTTGGCTAAGTGGCTGGAGGGAATCTCAGCCTTTGGCCACAGCTACCTTTCCCTTTTCTTCTCTGTCTCCTTTTCCCTCTGGTTCCTCTTCCAGGATCTTGGGTATGGGCAAATGAGCCTGCTTGAATAGTTTCTATGTGAGGCTACTGTTTTGATGCTGCCTTTAAAAAAATGTCAATTTAATACTTTTACTAAGGAAATATTTTTATAGTAACCAGTTGGTTACTTAAGGCTAAAATTATTTAACCAGTGACTTTAATCTAATTCATGGAATAAGGCTGTAATATTTCCCATTTCCATGACTTCCCATTTTCTCCTCATCCCAACCAATAATAGCTATTACTGTTATTTTTAATTTTTTGTCAGCCTGATAAATTTTAAGTGTTATTTTCTTGCCCTTCCTAATGAATTTATACCTATTTTCACATGTTTTATGGCTATTTTGATGTTCTTCTCTGGATTATCTATATATCCTTTGTCTTCCTGACAATTTAGAAGAGCTTTTTAAAAATAAGTAAACTATGGACATTAGTCTGAATGTGTTCTGTTTGGTGAACAAATAGTCTCTCTCTTTCTGAGTTTCCAGTCTTGTTAAAATGGCATCATCCAGCCCTGTGCTGACTTAGATGACTTAGACTAGCTTTTCTTGCAAGATTGTGTTTTGCAACATATGTTTAAACCATTAATCCATATGAAATTCAGCTTTGTATGTTGTATAGAGGACCAATTTTATTTTCTTCTGGATACTCAGCCGGTTATGGCAGCAGCGTTAATTAAATAATCCACACCTTCTCATGCCTTCATTCTATTTTCACCTCTTATTTGTGCTGGGATCTATTTCTGTATTTACTATTCTGTTGTTGTGATTAATGTGTCTATTTCTACTGTTATCAAATTGATCTGATTATGTTTGTTTTATAGTGTGCTCTGTATCTTGTGTTTTCTTCTCTTCCATACTCATTTTTGTTCTTCTTAGGCATTTATAAATCTATATAAACTTTAATAGTTATCAAATTCCAAAATAACCCCATCTGTTGAGATTCAAATTGAAATTGCATTACATTATATATTCATTTGGGAGAGATTAATTTTTTAATAACAAGAAGTATTTTTACTCAAGAACCAATGTAAGGAGAAATACAAATTAAAGGAAAGAAGCTTACTTCTCTCTGTAAAAATAAAGGAAGAGACTTCTTTCCCATATTTCTTTTCTTTCAGAATTTCTTTATGAAATTCTCTGTCCAAAAGACAGTTGGATATGTGAGTCTGGAATTGAAGTGAGAGGTCTGGGAACACAGTTTCTTCATTTTATGTCTATTTTTAAATTATAAGACAGTTATAACTGTGCATTTAATTTTTGCTTAGTGTCAAAGAATTTGAATCAAATTCCTTTTCATTACTCTTCAGATAGTTTGTGAATTAGAGTGTCCCTTTAAGCATTTTCTAGATGTTTGTGAATAAATTTTCAACTATTTCATATTTTTGGCATCAACTTTTTATTATTTGTATTATATTATTATCAGAAAGTATGCCTTATAAAATTTATATTACATTTAGCCATTCTTTTGTGGCCAAGTATATAACTCACTTTTGTAAATGTGACATCAATATATGAAATAAATATGTATTTGCTATTCAAGGGAAGTAAATTTTTGTTCTGTCTGAAAATCAAGTATTATTTAATTTGCCTTTGACTTATTTGTTTACTATATATATGAAATTCTGTAATAAATATATTAAAATCATTTCTTATAATTGTATTTTAGTTGAATTCTTCTTTTGTTTCTATTTTTATATGTCTTACACATTTAACTTATATTTTGTGACGTATATAGGTTTATCACTATTTTATCTTTTTCATAAATTGTACCTTTGTTTACATATGTTCTTATTCATTCTGTTTAATATTCTTTAAATTCTACTTGTGTGACATTTTTCTTGCAACTTCTGTTTTCTTTTTCTTGATATTTGCCTTGTATTTTTTGCCTTTTGCTTTATTGTCAGTCATTCTTTATTATTTTTTAAAAGTATGTTTCTTATAAATAGAATATAGCTTTATTTTTGTATTTTAGCTTAACCTGTTAGCCTCTTTTCTTGGTTTGTTGTTGTTTGTTTGTTTGTTTTTGAGACAGGATCTCGCTCTGTCACCCAATCTGGGGTGCAGTGGTGTGATCCCAGCTCACAGCAGCCTTGACTTCCTGGCCTCAGGTGATCCTCTCACCTCAGCCTTTAGGTAGCTGGGACTACAGGCACATGCCCCTGTGCCTGGCTAATTTTTTGTAGTTTTTGTAGAGATGGAGTTTTACCATGTTGCGCAGGCTGGTCTCAAACTCCTGTAGTCTCTATTTTTTTAAACGGGAGAATTTAGTTCTTTCCCATTGATTTTAAACACTTATATACATGCCTTTCCTCATATATCTTCCCTTCTCTGGATGCCGGGCACCGTCAGATGATTGTTCTACTTTGTGGGCTCCCTGAGGATCAGGCCTGGTTGTAGGTATGCCACAGTATACCAGTAGAGAGGAGGCTGCTGGAGTGTCTTTTCTCCCAGGTCTAATCTTCCAGCCTCAGAGATGAGGACTCACTCCATTCCTTTAGCTTCTCTCTATATTTCTTTAGGCCAACCCTCCAGGGAGAAATGCCAGCCCCAGCTTTCTCTGCTTAATTTTCTTCAGAGCCCAAGGTCTTATTTACACCTGGGTCATCATGGGCTTCAGCAGCAGTTTGGCTCAAGAGCCGTGTACAGACTGGAGTTAGGAGTGGAGTAGTTGTGAGGTGAGTTGAGGCTGTCGTTTTCTGAATGTCTTCTAAGACCTGCCATTGATGTTCATAATGGCAAATTTGTATTCAGTTTTGACATATCTGGTTTACCACACAATAGGGTTTTATTTTGAGAAAACTCTCAGTTGTCTTCTCCTCTGTATATACTTTGGCTCATACTTACACAAAGCGCATAACCATAAATAGCCCAGTAGGGATACTGAACATTAATAAAATCAGAAAGAGCAAATGGTTTATTTTTATGGTCAAACTGCTTGGTATTCGTTTTTAGAAAACACTCTTCAAGTACTTTATGCCCTCATGCTCTTTAAACCAGTCAGAGGCTAAGAAGCAGTGTCAGAATGTCCTACTTTGGCTTGGGAATTTCTTCTCTCTTTTTCTATATTTTCTAGGAGTCCCTAGTACTTCTGCCATAAGCCTGTCCATTCTGGGACTATGACAATGGTTCTTAACTGTGATTGTATATCAAGATCACTTATAATTTTTTAAAGATACATATATCAGGGTTATGTTGGCTCTAACATAGTATCTATGGAGCTCAAACTTATTATTATTTTTGGTAAAGACTCTTAGGTGACTGATATGTTCCCAGGGAATTACCTTCTCAGCACCGTTATGCTCTTTTTCTTTCTTATTCCCCCTTTTCTTAAATACGCCAAATCGCTGACTTTCATTATTAGCGCATTTCAAAGGCTTAAAGAGTTTTCCAAATAGGTGGGACCTCCCTAATCTCAGAACATGCATTGACTCTCCAGCACTTAGCATTATAAATTTGCTCTCTAGGGTGTGGTCTCAATTGTGGAGACAGACTGACCTTCATTCCCTCGTATGTACATTCCTGGAAGTGGGAGCAAGCATGGAAGCTGGAAGTTTTCAGCAGTAAATGTCCCTTTATGTCCATGTCAGATAGCTTCTATTTGTGCCTCTAGATCCATTCTCTACTCTTATCTTCTTGCTGTCTGTTCCAGGAAGCTGAGACCTGTGTGAACTGTAGCAATCAATTCCCTTGCTTGATGAGGTTGGGCCAACTGGGAGCCCTGGTAAGAAAGCAAGGTTGGTATATTCACTTCCCATTTTCCCTCTTTGTGAGGACCTTGAGTTGGCTGTGACCTCAGCTGAAGGTCTCTACTCCTTTCAACATGGCTTTCTCTATGTGGTATTTGTCCTCTGGGTTCCAGCCTTCTCTCCTTTCTCTTTCTCCTCTGGCCTAGGAGTAGTAATGGCTATGTGACTGTCTTGCTCTTTTCTGTACCTGACCTATGTTTTTTCAAATAGCTCCATTGTAATTAAACCCTTTGCCCTGTCTTGGGTGTGTCATCTGGCTCCTGGTAGGATGCTGACTGACCCTCCCTATTCCGTTTGATAACAATGACCCTGATCTCCCTGCTGCTTGGTAGGAAGTTATAAAAATGACAGGATGGTCCTTAGTCTTTTTAGAAGATACTATGGTGTGTTGCCCAGACTTCCTCTTACAAGACTTAAATACTCATTCCTCCAGCTGCTGAGAGTGTTGGTGGCTGAGTTCCCTTCTGGAGATTGTCCTCCACTGAAGAGAACTGCATCTACCAAGAATGCCTTTCCTGGGGCATCCTGTATCCGTTGACTAGTCAAATGCAATGTGATGATCAAAGACAAGGCTCCTTATGCCAATTTGGGATGACTGTGCAGGACCACTCCAGCTTCTTTGTTGTGACTGTCCAGCTTTTCCCTCTGCCCAGTCTTTCTTCCTTCACTTCCCCTATAAGTATTGATCCTGAGCATTCTAACCAATAAGCTTCCTGCACGCAAATCTCTGAATCAGAGTCTGAATTCCCCAGGGAGTCCAGCCTATCATAGTCTTCAATCTGCACTCCCCTACCCCTGCAATTGCCTTCCTGAGCTGTTTCTCCCTGTCCTCATCCCTATCTATGGGAGCAGACCTGGAGGGTCTTCACTTTGAAGGCAGTTGCCAACACAAATGAAGGAGTAATACAAATATAAGGGCAGACCAATGAGTGTGAGTCTAGGCATGAAAATATATGGAGGACTGGGTGTGGGGTATCCCTTAGGGTGTCTCAAACTTCAAGATACGTAATTAAATTCCTGGAAAAAACCAGTGTGGAGAGAGGAAAGGAAACTAGGAACAACAAAGTATAAAGAAAAGTAGAAAGAGATGGTGGCTAAGTGGCCTATTTGAAATTTGTTTTAAATTACATGTTACTTTGATTTTTAGAGATGAGGTCTTGCTATGTTGCCCAGGCTAGAATGCAGTGGCTATTCACAGGCATGACAATAGCATACTATAGCCTCCAGCGGGCCTCAAGTGATCTTCCCACATTAGCCTCCCAAGTAGCTGGGATTACAGGCATGTACCACCATGCCCAGCTTTGGGGGATTGCTTTTGAAGGATAGACTGTCCCAAGATGGATTCAAGATGTTCAACTAAATAAAGCTGTGTATGCTGTCCCATCACCTGCTAAGGTCTGGCTAATCCAGATTTGTAGGCCTGCCCTCTGTGGTAAATGAGACATAGGAATGGAAAGGGTAAATTTCATTTTCATATTGGAAATTTGGTCTCCTTCTAAAGAGTGAATTCCGAAAAACAAAGCTCTTTTTCCTTAAACAGCTTATGGAAACTTCTTTGAGGAAATCATACATTTTGCTGTTTTAAAGTATTGAGCAGAAAAAAAGAGTACACATTTTTCATTTTAAAAGGGTCCAGAACAGAGCCAAAAAGGAGCCTGTGATCCAACCCTGCACTGGTTTGGCGGATTTTCAAATTTATGAGCAAACCACCAATTTGTCACCAAAAGCAGATGGGTAGCATTGGATTCTTCTAGCCTGCTGGCTATTTCTGGGAAGGCAGACAGAGTCCCTATTCACTGCCTGCTTGGGAAAGCTTTGAAATCCTCCCCCACAGATAAAATCATCCTCCTCGAGATCCTTCTGATGAGCTTGCCTCCCACCCAGGAGAATAAATTTTGGCCTAAAGGTGATTTAAGCCACAGTGTGGGCTTGATTAAGAAAAACATCTATTAACAGTCAGATTTAATAAAAGGCAGTATGCTTTGATTAATAACTTGCAAAACATAAAGTGTTGTTGAAAGCTAGAAGGGAAAGGTTAGGACCACTTCCCAAAGGTGCTTGGAAAGAACATTGAATATATTTCCCCTGTTCAATTGCCCTTTTATACTGAATCTGATTTCTGGACCTTACACACTCTATATACTACGAAACATACTCGACTTACTTGATAGTAATTTAGGAGGGTTTGAGATTATTTTCTTAACTAATTTTTCCATAGCAGGAATCCAGTACCCTCAAGTATAGACAATGGGTTGATAAGGCTTATCTTTAAACTTTCTATGCCCTCACTGTCATTTACTTGATTTAATTTTTGTAGTCATGCATTTTTACTATATTGCTTTCTGTTTCAAAGTATTAATCTTTTCTCATTTTCATTATTGACAAATAATATTTGTTTACATTGATAATTAAATAATGATCTATTTAATGTTTGTCTTCCATACCAGACTATAAATTCCAATGATTGATTTACTCTTATTTCATAACATAGTGCCAGCACATAATATGCATTACAAAAATAGTTTTTGAATAATGGAATATATTATATAATGCATTGTAATTTACAAAATGTTTTCACATACATTTTCTTATTTTGAGTTTTATGAAGTACTGTTTTGTACAGTTTTGTTATCAGAAAGAGGTCCCGATTTCAGACTTCAAGAAAGGGTTCTTAGCTCTCATGCAAGAAGGAATTAGGGTGAGTCCATGGAGTAAAGTGAAAGCAAGTGTATTAAAAAAGTCAAGGAATAAAGAATGGCTATTCTATAGGTAGAGCAGCGGCATGGACTGCTCAATTAAGGATACATATAGTTATTTCTTGATTATATGCTAAACAAGGGGTGGATTATTCATGAGTTTTCTTGGAAAAGGGTGAGCAGTTCCTGGAACTGAAGATTCCTCCCCTTTTTAGACCATATAGGGTAATTTCCTGACGTTACCATGGCACTTGTAAACTGTCATGGTGCAGGTTGGAGTGTCTTTTAGCATGCTAATTCATTTTAATTAGCGTGTAATGAGCAGTGAGGATGACCCGTGGTCACTGTTGTTGCTTTCACTTTACTCCATGGACTCACCCCAATTCTTTCTTGTTTTTATTATTTCCTTTCTTCTGCTTGCTTTGGGTTTATTTTGGTCTTTGCTAGGTTCCTGGAGTGGAAATTAAGATCATTGATTTGATACTTTTCCTTTTTTTTTTTTTTTTTTGACATGATTTTGCTTTGTTCCTCAGGCTGGAGTACAGTAGAGCAATCGTATCTCACTGTAGCCTTGACCTCCTAGGCTCAAGTGATCGTCTTGCCTCAGCCTCTGGAGTGGCTCATGCCTCTAATCCCAGTACTCCTGGCCTCAAGTGATCCTCCTGGCTCTGCCATGCAAAGTACTGGGATTAGAGGCATGAGCCACCATGCCTAGCCTTTCCTCTTTTTTTAATGTAAGCATTTAGTGCTAGAAATTTCCTTTCAGCATTGTTTTAGTTGTGTCCCATAGATTTTGATGTAATATTTTAATTTTGATTTGATTAATTATATTTTAAAAAATTCTTTGAGACTTTTTTTTTGTTTAGTTTTAGTTTTTCTTAACTGACAAATAATAATTGTATATATTCATGGGGTACATTGTGCTGCTTTGATACAAATGATGTACAATGATCAGATCAGGGTAGTTAGCATATACATCACCTCAAACATTTATCATTTCTTTGTGTTGGGAATGTCCCATAACCTCCTTCTGGCTATTTGAAACTATGTTATATTATTGTTAATTGTAGTCATCCTACAGTAATAGAGAATGCTGGAACGCATTCCTTCTATCTAGTTATAATTTTGCATCTTTTAACAAATGTGTCCCTATCCTTCCCTTGCCTCTCTACTATTACTATCTTCTGTTCTAATTTTTACTTCCGTGAGATCCGCTTTTTTTTTTTTTTTTTTTAGTTTCCACGTATGAGTGAGAACGTAATGTTTAACTTTTTGTTCCTGGCTTATCTCACTTAACATGATGTTCATCAGTTCATTCACGCTGCTGCAAATGACAGGATTTCATTTATGTTTATGGCTGAATAGTATTCCATGGTGTACATATACCACATTTTCTTTATCCTTTCATTTATTGTTGGACACTTAGGTTGATTCCATATCTTGGCTCTCATGAATAGTGCTGCAGTAAACATGGGGGTGCAGATGTCTCTTTGATATAATGATCTCCTTTCCTTTGGATAAATTCCCAGTAGTGAGGTTGCTGGATCTTATGGTACTTCTTTTTGTAGTTTTTGGAGGGAACGCCCTACTGTTCTCCATAGTGGCTATGCTAGTTTCCATTCTCACCAACAGTGTATGAGTTCCCTTTTCTCTGTATCTTCCCCAGCATTTGTTAATTTTTGTCTTTTTGATGTTAGCTGTTCTAACTGGGATGAGATGATACCTTATTGTGGTTTTGATTAGCATTTCCCTGATGATTAGCGATGTTGAGCATTTTCAGTTTCTATGCCTTCTTTTTAGAAGTGTCTATTCAGATAATTTGCCCATTTTAAATCAGATTGTCATTATTACTATTTTTGCTATTGAGATGTTTCAGTTCCTTGTGTATTCTGAATACTATTCCCCTGTTGGATAAGCAGATTGCAAATATTTAATCCCATTCTATAGGTTGTCTTTTTACTCTGTTGATTGTTTTATTTGCTGTGCAGAAGCTTTTAGTTTTATATAATTCCATTTGTTTATTCTTGCTTTTGTTGCCTGTGATTTTGAGCTCTATCTTATTCATAAATCTTTACCCAGACTGATGTCCTGAAGCATTTTCTCTATGCTTTCTTCTAGTAGTTTTATTGTTTCAAGTTTTACATCTAAGTCTTTGATCATTTTGAGTTGATTTCTGTATGGAATGAGAGGTGACAGTCTGGTCACATTCTTCTGTATATGGATATTCAGTTTTCCCAGAACCCTTTCCTCATTGAGTGTCCTTAGCACCTTTGTCAAGCATAAGTTGGCTATCAATATGTGGATTAATTTCTTAGTTCTCTGTTCTGTTCATTGGTCTATATGTCTGTTTCTATGCCAGTATTATGCTGTTTGGGTTGCTACAGCTTTGTAATGTATTTTA
Source organism: Cacajao melanocephalus (assembly GCA_963573385.1). Lineage (NCBI taxonomy): Eukaryota > Metazoa > Chordata > Mammalia > Primates > Pitheciidae > Cacajao > Cacajao melanocephalus. Next base: position 30,693 of record CAUYLG010019797.1, read on the forward strand.
AGGTCTTGTAGTGTGATACCTCCTTGTGGTTCCATAAAAATTTTAGAATTTTTTTCTATTTTTCTGAAGAATATCATTGATATTTTGATAGGATTTAACCTCAATCTATAGATTGCTTTGGGTAGCACTGTTGTCTTAATAATATTAATTGACTAATTCATGAGCATGTGATGTCTTCCTATTTGTTTGTATCCTCTTAAATCAGTGTTTTATGGTTTTCCTTGTAGAGGTCTTTCACCTCGTTGGTTAAATTTATTTGTAGGTAATATTTTGTAGTTATTGTAAATGAAATTGCCTTCTTGATTTCTTTTTCAGCTTGTTCATTGTTCATGTATAGAAATGTTACTTATTTTTGCACATTAATTTTTTATTCTGCAGCTTCACCGAATTTCTCAGTTCTAAGAGTTTTTTTTGGTAAAGTCTTCAGGTTTTTCTGTACCTAAGATCATGTCGTCTGCAAACAGCAGCAATTTGACTTCCTCCTTTTCAATTTGGATGGGCTTTATTTCTTTCTTTTGCCTAATGGTTTTGGTTAGAACTTTCAGTTTTTTGTTGAATTAGAGTGGTGACAGTAGGCCTTCTTGTCTTGTTCTAGTTCTTAGAGGAAAATCTTTTCAACTTTCCCATGTTCAGTAAGATGTTTAGCTGTGAGTTTGTCATATAGTTACTTTCATTCTATGACTAATTTACTAAGAGGTTTTTTTTTTAATCATAAAGCAATGTTGAATTTTATCAAAGGCTATTCCTGCATCTATTAAGATAATCATATCATTTTTGTCCATTTTATGAATGTGATTTGTGATGTTTATTGATTTACATATGTTGAACCATCTTTGCATTTCTGGGAAAAATCTCACTTGATCATGATGTATTATCTTTTTGAACTGTTGAATTTGGTTTGCTAGTGTTTTGTTGAGGATTTTTGCATCTATACGCATCAGGTGTATTGGCCTGTAGTTTTCTTTTTTGGCTGTGTCTTTTTCCGGTTTTAGTATAAGGATTGTGTAGGTCTCATAGAATAAGTTAGGAAGAATTCCCTCTGCTTTAATTTGCTGTGGAAAAATTTGAGAATAATTGGTATTAATTCTCTCTTAAAGGTTTGGTAGAATTCAGTGGTGAAGCAATTTGATCCTGGACTTTTCTTTGTTGGAAGACTTTTTATTATGATTCAGTGTCATTATCTCGTTATTGGTTTGTTCAGGTTTTCTGTTTCTTCTTGGTTCAATCTTGGTGGGTTATATGTACCCAGGAATTTATTCCTTTCCTTCAGGTTTTGAAATTTATTGGAATATGGTTATTCATAAATATCTCTAATGATCTTTTGTATTTATGTGGTTTCTGTTGTGATATCTTCTTTTTCTGTTTCTGATTTTATTTATTTGGGTCTTCTTTCTTTTGTCTTAGTATAGCTAATGATTTGCAATTTTGTTTATGTTTTCAAAAAACCAACTTTTTGCATTAAAAAAAGCCTTGGTTATTATATTTCTGCTCTGATCTTTATTATTTCATTCCTTCTCCTAATTTTGGGTTTGGTTGTTCTTACTTTTGTTGTTCCTTGAGGAGTCTCATTAGGTTGTTTATTTGAAATCTTTAGTTTTTTGATGTAGGCATTTATTGTTATAAAGTTTCCTCTTAATACTGCTTCTGCTGTGTCCCATAAGTTTGGTGTGTTGTGCTTTTATTTTCATTTATCTCAAGAAATTTTAAAATTTTATTCTTATTTTTTTCTTCACCCACGGTTATTTAGGAGCATGTTGTTTAATTTCCATGTATTTGTATAATTTTAAATGTTCCTCTTATTATTGATGTCTAGTTTTATTGTATTGCGATAAGATACTCGATATGATTTCAGTTTTTAAAAATGTTTTGAGACTTGTTTTGCAGCTAACATATGGTCAGTCCTGGAGAATGTTTTATATGCTACTGAAAAGAATTTGTATTCTGAAGATGTTTGGTGAAATGTTTTTTAAATGTCTGTTAGGTTCATTTAGTCTATGGTGCAGTTTAAATCCAATGTTTCTTTATTAATTTTCTGTGTAGATGATTTGTCAAATGCTGAGAGTGGAGTGTTTAAGTCCCCAATTGTTATCATAGTGAGGTTTATCTTTTTCTTTAAATCTAATGATATTTGCTGTATATATCTGGGTTTTGCAGTGTTGGGTGTATATATTCACAATTGTTATTTCTCTTGATGAATTGATTTCTTTATTTTTATGTAATGTCTTTTTTTGGTCTCTTTTTACAGCTTTTAATTTGAAGAATGTTTTGTCTGATATAAGAATACCTTTTTCTATTTGCTGTGGTTTCCATTCACATGGAATATCTCTTTCTATCCCTTTACTTTTCACCTATTTTTGTCTATGTGTGTGAGGTGAGTCTCTTGTAGGTAAAATATGGTTGGGCATTGTTTTTAATCCACTCAGTCAGTTTATATATTTTAAATTAGGAATTTAATCCATTTATATTCATGGTCATTATTGAGAGGTGAGGTCAATTTTATTATTTTCTGGCTGCTTTGTATGTTCTTCATCCCTTACTTTCTCTTATTATTTATTTTTTGCAGTTGTGTAGTTATCTGTAGTAATAAGGTTTGGTTTCATTGTCTTTCTCCTTTGGAATAGACTCTACCAGTGAGTTTTATGATTTTGCATGTTTTCACCATGGTAATTTTTACCTTTTCACTTTCAGATACAAGAATTCCTTGAGGATTTTTTTTTTAAAAGGTCAGTCTGGTGGTGAGTAATTCCCTTAGTTCTTGCTTGTCTACGAAATATTTTATTTTACCTTTATTTTTAAAGAATTGCTTTGCTGGGTGAAATATTCTTGGTTGACTATTTCTTTTCTTTTCTTTTTTTCCTTCAGGACTTTGAATATAACATCTGTTCTCTCCTGGCCTGTAATATTTATGCTGAGATATTTGTTGTTAGTCTAATGAGGATTGCCTTGTATGTGACTTGATGCTTTTCTCTTCTTGCTTTTAGAATTTTTTCTTTGTCTTTGACTTTTGATAATTTGACTATAATGTACCCCAGAGAGGAACAATTTGGGTTAAATCTATCAGGGGGTTCTTTCAGCTCCCCAGACATGGATATCCATCTCTCTCCCAAGACTTGGGAAATTTTCTGCTATTATTTTAATAATTAAATTTTCCTTACCTTTATCTTCTTTTCTCTTTCTGGAACACTCATAATACAAATATTTGTTTGCTTAATGGTATATCATAAATGTTGTTGCCTTTCTTTCTTCCTTTCTTCCTTTCTTCTTTTCTTTCTCTGCTCATGTTATTTCACAAGACCCATCTTCAAGTTCAGAAATTCCTTCTTCTGCTTGGTTACTGTGACTTTGAAGCTCTAGATTGTATTTTTAATTTTATTTATTGAATTCCTCATCTCTAGAATTTCTGTTTGGTTCTTTTTAATGATAACTATCTCTTTGTTAAATTTCTTATTCAAATAATAATTTATTTTCCTGATTTTGTTGAATTATTTATCTGTATTCCCTTGTATCTCACTGAATTTCCTTAAGATTATTCTTTCAAATTTTTTGGCATTTTATATATTTCCTTATGATTGGGATCTGTTACTGGAGAATTACTGTTTTCTTGTGGAAGTGACATGTTTTCTTGCTTTTTCATGGTTGATGCATTCACATGTGGATTTCTATGCATTTGGTGGAAAAGTTGCCTCTTCCAACCTTATGGTGCAGGTTTCATAGGGAGAGTCTTCCTATGAATGAGGCTTGGATTGTCAGTTTAGTGGGTATGTGTTGGCCTTGGTTTTAGGTGGACACAGTAGTGTAGTGTCTGTGTAGTTTCTTCAGCTGTAGTCCGTACTAGTGGCATTTGGGAGTTTCTTAGTGGCCTAGGCTGGAAGAGTATATGTTGTGATGGTGGTTCAGCTTTGCCAGGAGTAGGCTTGCTGAGCTGTTTCTCAGATTGGGGCAACATATGTGCACATGGTGGGGTGGCCTGCTTGGGGTCCGGCTCATTGCAGTTGGGGCTATAGTCTTGTTACTCTGGCCGTGAGCAACTGGCTTGAAGATGCCTGCTCAGGCGGAGTCTGCAGGGCTGTTCCTCAGGCCTGTTATACATGGCTGCTCAGCTGGCCTGTGGGTGTGTTTACTGGGTTTGAGCCATTGGCCTGTTTCTCAGGCCCAGGACATGGCTGCATGGCTGCTCAGTTGGCCTGGAAACATGTTTTCCAGGGGTGGCTTGCAAGACTATTTCTCAGGCCCAGGACAAGGTCACATGGCTTCTTCGCTGGTCTGGGTGTTTCTGCTGGGGAGGCCCATGGGTGGCCCTGGGAGGCAGGCATAGGACTGCTCAGCTGACCTGAGGTGTGTCTGCCGGGGTGGCCCATGGGCTGTTTTTCAAGTCCAAGATGGGGGGTCTTGGCTGCTTGGTTGGCCTGGGGGCATGTCTGCTAGGGATGGCCTGGGGGACTGTTTCTCAGGCCTGTATTGGGGTTGAAGGACCACTGGGAAGGCTAGGGATGTGCCTGTATTGGGGTGCTGTGGGGCTGTTTCTTAGGTCCTGAGCATGGGTATGCAGCTACTCTACTGGCCCAGGGGCATATCACCTGGTTGGACGCTCCAGGGCCTCTCCTGCTTGTGGGAGGGTACAGCAGTTGGGCTGGCTCACAAATGGGTTTTCTGTGCAGTGATGACAAACTGTTCCTTTGCCAGGAAGTGCGTGTGGTGGGGGTTGATTTTCCTGCTGTTCAGGATCAGACTCATAGCCAAATCCTTGGCCCAAGTTCTGCACAGCTAAGGTTGCTGTATTGAGCCACTTGTGTGGGCTTGGCACAATGAAGATACATCCTTAGAACTGGAGAGGTGCAATGACTACTGGTTCCCCAGAGCAGGGGACACTCCAGAGGTGGCTCTTTTCCCAAGGTGGTGCTGTACTACACAGCAGCTTAGCTCATGGGAGATGGGCGATGGAAATGTACACCTTGTGCTTCTAATCCGGGACAATGCGGCCATTTGAATTCCTGGTAGCTTTCCAAACTGGGCTCAGTGAGTGTAAGGACTGTTGGTTCTTCCATTGTAAAGACTGTAGGTATGAATTTTGGTGGTAGTGGAGGCTGGTGGATATTTTCTGATTACCTTTTCTCTGTAACTGGAAATCCCTCCTGACTCTAGGCAGATCTGATTCAAGCAGGAGAGTTGGGGCTGTAGAGGTCAGGTGCCTCCACCCTTTCTGCCTGGAATTCCAGTTGCCACAGGTGCGTCTCTACTCCCCTGCTGTGCTCGAGTGCTCTCCCTTCAACACTCCTGTGAAATCTGAGCTGTTTCTTCATTGCTTTGGTTCTTTCTTACTGAGACCTCCTTTTGCCTTATGGATTATTTAGAAGTATATTGTTTACTTTCCAAGTTTTAGGAGATTTTCTTCTTTATTTGTCAATTTCTAGCTTGATTCCACTGTGGCCAGAGGACACACTGTATAGTTTTAAATCTTTTAGATTTGTCGTTTTTTTAATAACCCAGAATATGGTCTTGGACCCTTAAAAATGTGAACTTTTCTGTTGTTGCATGGATTGTCTTATAAACGTCAAATTCTGTTGGTTGATGGTGCATTCGTGTGCTTGGGCCGCCATAACAAAATACCACAGACTGGATGGCTTAAACAGCAGATGTTTATTTTCTCACAGTTCTGGATGCTGGAAATCCAAGATCAAGGTGTTGGCATATTTGGTGTCTCTTGAGGCCTCTTTTTGGCTTGCAGGTGGCTGCCTCATTTCTGTGTCCTGGATCGGGAAAAACTCTCTCCAAATGTCTTTTTTCTCTACTCTCACACCACAACATTCATCAACATAAAAATCTTCCGTAACCAAATGTGTGTGGGTTTCTCCCCAACACACCAAGCAGCAGACACCAGTTCAGTCCTGACACTATCTACTCAGAAATAGTGTCAGATTCCACAGGTTGGGGACTCAGTCTCCCAGGCTGCCACCCATACCCCTAGGCACCAGTTGCAAGTCTGGGCCTCCAGAAGTTCTGGCCAACTGGCCTCAAGTTGGAGTTCTCATGATCCACTCTTTGAGTTCAATTAATTTGCCAAAGTGGCTCATAACTTAGGGAAACACTTATGTTTACTAGTTTATTACAAGGCATATTACAAAGGATACAGATGAAGAGATGCATAGGGTGACCTATGGTGGAAAGGGCGTGGAGCTTCCATGTCCTCCATGGGTATGTCACCCTCCAGGAACCTCCGCATGTTGAGCTATCCAGAAGCTCTCTGAACACAGGCCTCTTGGGTTTTAATGGAAGCCTTCTTTCTCTCAGGGTTTGAGGTGGGACCCTCACCGGGGAGAGTGTTAAGACCCAGAATAAGAAAGGTGGGAGAAGATTGCAGTCCTACATTGGGGCAGGTGAAAGCAAGGCGGGCAAGAAGTTCCATTTCCTGAGGCCTGCCTCTGAAGCCTAACACACCCAACATTACAACAAAAGACAGTAACAAGGGATATGGGAGTTATAAACCAGGACCCATGGATGAAAACCTATACATATGTGTGTATATATAGATGTAAACCTATATGTATATGTATACATATGTATATGTATACATATACATATAGGTTTTCATCCATGAGTCCTGGTTCATAATATATATAGTTTCTATATATCATAATCTATATCTATATCTATATATATATCGGGTTCATATATATGTAGTTCCTATATATCGTGATACCACAGTCCTCACATGGCCTGTTTTGTGTGCACACACATCCCTGGTGTGTGTCTCAGTCTGTATATCCTAATCTTCTCTTTTTATAAGGATACCAGTCAGATTGGATTAAGGCCTACCTTAACAGCCAACTTTTGTTAATTACCTCTTTAGAAAACCATATCTGAATTAACCATATCCAAATATAGTCACATTCTAAGGTGCTGGAGGTTAAGCCTTCAAAATACAAATTTTTGGGAAATGCAATTGCAATTCAGTCCCTACTCGATGGTTTTGTTGAATTCTTATATAGCTTTGCTGATTTTCTGTCAATTGTTGAGAAGAGGGTGCTGAGAGTTTCAACTGTAATTTCATGTGAATTGATCTTTTTCTCCTTTCAGTTCCATCAGTTTTTGCATTCCATATTTTCCAGCTTCATTGTTTGTTGCATGCACATTTAAGGTTGCTGTACCCCCTTGGTTCATTGACCCTTTTCTAATGTGTAATATCCTTCTCTGTGTATGGTAATTTTCTTTGTTTGGAAATCTATCTGATATTAATGTAGTCACTCCTGCTTTGATTAATGTCTGAATGATGTACAGTAATCTGTCTTTATCCATGACTTCAGTTACTCATGAGCAACCATGGCCTGAAAATGTTAAGACATTTTGAGAAAGAGAGAGAGAGAGAGACTACATACATACAACTTTTACTACAGTATATCCTTACAATTGTTCTATTGCACTATTAGTTAATATTGTTAATTTCTTATTGTACCTAATTTATAAATTAAACTTTATCGTAGGTATGTGTGTATAGGAAAAAACATAGTATATTTATTTGGTAATATCTGTAGTTTCAGGCGTCCACTGGGGGTCTTGGAATGTAAGCCTAATGAGTAAGAGGGAAGTACTATATCTTTTTCCACCTTCTACTTTCAACCTGCCTATATCACATATTCGTGGTAAATTTTTTATAGATGGCACATAGTTGGGTTAAGTGCTTTAATCCACTTTGACCATGACTGTCTTTTAATTGGCATATATAGACCAATTTACATTTGATGTAATTATCAATGTATCAGGGCTAAAATGTGCCTTTTAATTTTTTTGTTTGTTTATTTATTATCTTCATAGATTTAGGGGGTACAAGTACAGTTTGTTACATAGATATATTGCATAATGATGAAATCTGGGCTACATCGTTTTTCATCCTTCAGCCTTCTGCCACCCTCCGACCCCTCCAAGTCTCCAGTGTCTATTATTCCACTCTCCATGCCCATGTGTACACATTACTTAGCTCCCACCTATAAGTGAGAACATATGGCATTTAACTTTCTGTTTCTGAGTTATTTCACTTCAGATAATGGCTTCCAGTTCCATCATGTATAATGCCAAGATAAACATATAAGTGCCAGTATCTTTTTGATATAATGATTTCTTTTCTTTTGAGTAGATATCCAGTAGTAGAATTGTTGGATTGAATAGTAGTTCTGTTTTTAGTTCTTTGAGAAATCTCAATATTGTTTCTTATAGAGGTTGTATCAATTTACCTTCCTGCCAACAATGTATAAGCATTCCCTTCTCTCCACATCCTCACCAACATCTGTTATTTTTTGACTTTTCAGTAAGAGCCATTCTGATTGGTGTAAGATGGTATTTCATTGTGGTTTTAATTTGCATTTCTCTGATGATTAGTGATGTTGAGCATATTTTTCATATGCTTGGCCCTTTGTATGTCTTCTTTTGAAAAATGTCTGTTCATGTCCTTTGCCTACTGTTTAATAAGATTATTGGAATTTTTTGTTGTTGTTGAGATGTTTGAGTTCCTTGTAGATTCTGAGTATTAGTCCTTTGTCAGATGCATAGTTTGCAAATATTTGCTCTCATTCTGAAGGTTATTTGTTCACTCGGTTGATAATATCTTAGGCTGTGCAGAAATAGGCCGTCTCATCTGCCTATTTTTGTTTCTGTTGCATTTGTTTTTCAGATCTTAGTCATAAAGTCTTTGCCTAGGCCAATGTCCAGGTTTTCTTCTAGTATTTTCATAGTTTCAGGTCTTACAGTTGTGTTCACGTTATTTTTTGCTTTTCTATAATCTTTTCTCCTTGACCTCCAGTGAATTACTAGAACATTTTTTAGAATCTCATTTTGATTTATTTATAGAGAATTTAAGTGTATAATTTTGTATAAATTCTCAAATTGTTGCTCTAGTTATTACATTATGCACACATTACTTATCAGAGTCTAATAGTGCCGTTAGTTTACCATTTCAAGTGAAATATAGAGACTATCTCTCTTTACATCCCTTTGCCCTCTTCTCTTTATAACTTAATTATATAAAGAATTTTCTTTATATACATTTAGAATCACATAAGATAGTCTTATAATTATTGCTTCAACAGTCAAATATAATTTAGAAAATTCAAGGGCAGAAGAAAAGCTGAATGAATTCACTCAGATTTTTATGTACCTCATTTTTTCTTCTTATATTCCACAGTTTTTTATTTTATTGTTTATTTTCTGTTTAAAAACTTTGGTTAGCCTTTCTTTTAGGGTATATCTGCCAGCAGTAATTTCTCTTGTTTTTCCTTTATCTGAGAATGTCATGACTCCTCCTTCATTCCTGAAGTATATTTTCACTGGGTATTGACAGTTCTTTTCTTTCAACATTAAAAAAATATTGTGCCAGTTTTTTCTAGCCTCTATGCTTTATAATGAAAAATCTATTGTCTTTAGAATTGTCTTCCCCCTATTGCTCAGGTGTAGTTTTTCTCTATGTTCAAGATTTTCTTCTTTGTCTTTATATTCAGAAGTTTAATTATGATGTGTTTTGATATTGATTTGGTTGAAATTATTCTGTTTGGCCTTCATTAAATTCCATGAATCCATAGGTTTATGTCTTTTCCCAAATTAGGGAAGTTTTTGGCCATTATTTCTTAGAGTACTTTCTTTAGACCTACCCTCTTTCTCCTTTCTTTTTAGGGCTTCGATGACAGATTAGATCTTTTGTTGTAGCCTCACAGGTTCCTAAGGCTCTATTTGTTTTTTAAAATTCTATTTTCTCTGTTGTTAAGATTGAGTAATTTCCATTGGCCTACCTTCTAGTTCATGAATTCTTTCTTCTGTTTCTTCTATACTGTTGTTGAATTCATCTTTTGAGTTTTTATTTTGCTTATCGTGTTCTGGAATTCTCAAATTTCCATTTGATTCTTCTTTATGTCTGCTGTTGGTCTGCTGATACTTTTATAGATATTGCTAATTTTACTTTTTCATTTTTTTTCAGACATCTTCATAATTGATCATTGTAGCACTTTTATCATGGCTGCTTTAAAATCTTTGTAAGAAAAGTCTAGCATCTCTACTATCTCAGTTTTAACATTTATTGATTGTCTTTTATTAAACTCAGTTTGAGATTTTCCTGGTTCTTGATGTGGTAATTTTTTTTTACTGAGGTCTGGATAGTTTTGTGTTATGTTGTGAGACTAGATATTACTTAAACCTTCAGTTTTAATTGGCTTCCTATGTAACACACTGCCGTAATTGGTGGGGAGTGTTACCTCATTATTGCCAGGTGGAAGTAGAAGTCCAGGTTCCCATTTGGCCTTTGTTGACATCTAAAGTAGGGAAGTTCCTTGTTACTGCTGGCTGGGCGGGGGCTCCAGCTCCCCATATAATCCCCACTGACACCATTGGAAGGGACCCTGTAACTGGCTGGAAGAGATATAAACGCTGTCTCCATACTTGGCTTTCTCTGATGTTACCTCAGCAGAGTCTTGAGTGTTTCATCATAGTCTCATAAGGGTGGAAATCTGGGCTCTCCACTTGACCTTTTCTTGCACAGTCATGGTGGGGGCCACCATTTTTCCTGTGGTGTTTGGCTGGAGTAATATGGTTATTGTCTAAAATTGTTGTCATTGTTGTTTTGCTGGGCTTTCTCTTTCTTGATTGTTTGGCTAGAGGGGGAGGCTTTTGTTAGAGCTCTTTTGTCTGTACCTGTTTCATTTCTGGGTTACCAGCTTCTTGCAGCTCCAAGTCTAGTATGCAGGAGGTTAAAAAGAAAGCCCAGGTAACTCACTACTGTGTTTCCTCACATCATGAAGTCCCTAGGTGGTCTGCCTTTTCTCCTCTTTTTTTTCTTATGCTCCTTTGACTTATAATGTACAGGTCTTTTAGTGGTACTTAGTGGGAGAAATAGGGAAAGTACATCTACCCGAAGTTCCTGAAAGGGGAAGTCATCTAACTATGTTTCTTGATATAGTTCTTTCCCTAAAAGAGAGAAGTAGGTTTTTATTTTCAGACATAATGTATTTTTTAAGAAAGTATACCTAAATAAAAGTGCATTCCATGTAATGTTCCCAGTGCCTTGACTGTAGTATTTGTGCAATATAAGCATGTCAGGATTTTAAAAGTTGCTTTGTTGATCTGGTTATGATTTAAAAGTTGACATTTTGCCTTAGTTCTCACACTTCCTTTTTGTGCATATAAAGCATTTACATCATTTAGTCAGTTAGCCAGGAGTGCCTATTGCCATTAGGTCTCTGATCTCAAGTAATTCTGGTTGGGAAATAGTATCTAGGAAGATGTTTAGATTTGTTCATGGAAAATAGATAAGCTTTCTAATTGACTAACATACAATCAGATAATAGAATAACTGGGACTTCTGTTGGGCCTTGAGTGATTAGTAAAATTTAATTAGTGGTGGAAGAAAGGGAAGACTTTTATGTTCCAGAGAGTTGCTTAAGCGAACAAACTTTTTGAGTGATAATTAGGTAACAGGACTATCTGAAGTGACAGGAGCATTCTGGACTGCCCTGTGAAGAACTCATTAAACAAACTAGAAGTTCAGTAGAGATCTTAACAGCTCACCCATCAAGCCTTCTGGCTTCCATAAGGACCACTTTAACGTGGTATAGTGAAACACTGAAATAATAATCTGTTCACCTAATACAGCAAGAAGCTTCACCCAGAGAACTGGTAGAAGCACCAAAGTTCCCTGAGCACTTGTGCCTCAGTCTTTTCAGAGAATGGCCCTTTACTTTCTCCAGTGACGTTCAGTGGTGAGCAAGAGACATTTAATGTCAAGAAGTTTTTGTGACCCAGTCTGACAAAGTTAGTTTATATATCTCCTTCTTTCTTCTTCTTCTTCTTCTTTTTTTTTTGAGACAGAGTCTTGCTCTTGTTACGCTGGAGTGCAATGGTATGATCTCGGCTCACTCGCAACCTCCACCTCCTGGGTACAAGCAATTCTCCTGCCTCAGCCTCCCGAGTAGCTGGATTACAAATGTGTGCCACCATGCCTGGCTAATTTTGTATTTTTAGTAGAGATGAGGTTTCTCCATGTTGGTCAGGCTGGTCTTGAACTCCCCACATAAGCTGATCTGCCTGCCTCAGCCTCCCAGAGTGTTGGGATTACAGGCGTGAGCCACCACACCTGGCCTCCTTCTTTTTTCGGTACTAAATTTTCTACACGTAGAAATGTATTCTCAATTTACTCCTTAGCAGTGATGCAAGACCTCAGGGCATGCATGTTAGTATGCTAACTTTATCCGTGTCTTCTTTTTCTGTGCTGCCATGATTACCCTTCATTTTGGTTTTATTGTATCTGTTTGCTTAATGTACATGTCCATAGTTATTTAAATAAATTTTAAGTATGGATCCCTGTGTCTAATGTCTAATGGTGTGCTGGTAAATATTAATTACACCAAAAAAGATATCTATATATTTTTATCTGTATCTATATACCTATACCTATAGTCTTAGTTCATTTTGTGCTGCTATAACAGAATACCTGAGACTAGGTAATCTGTAACAAATGCAAATTTATTGGCTCATAGTTCTGGAGGCTGGGAAATCCAACATCGTGGCTCTAGCTTCTGGTGAGGACCTTCTTGCTATGCCATCCCATGACAGAAGGCAGTAGGGCAAGAAAGAGCAAGAGAAAGAGAGAGAGAGAGAACAAGAAGGGGCCAAACTTGTCCTTTTATAAGGAACCCACTTCCACAGTAACAAACCCACTTTCATGATAACAACGTTAAGCAATTCATGAAGGCAGAACCCTCACGACCTATTCACCTTCTAAAGGTCCCACTTCTTAACACTGTTGCTTTGGAAATTAAGTTTCTAACACATGCTTTTGGCTGGACACATTCAAACCATAGCACATATATATGTATGTGTGTGTGTTGTATACATACATGCTTATGTGCTTTTATTATATACATTTTATTATAAATTCCATATAGCCAATTGATTCTTAAAGAATCAGTTCTGCTGATTTTTGCTGAACTCTTGTGTCTTTAGCCAACTTATGTTTGCAACCGCTACCTGAAAAATGAAGTTTCTTTCCAATCTGCTTTTTCCCCAGTATAGTCTATCATCATTACATATGTTATATGTCTTATAATTAAACTATTTCTCATCCTTATACAAATTACATTTATTAAGCAAAAATCTTTTTTAGCTTCAGGACTATGTTTGTCAGAATGTCACTTATTTAATGATGAGTGACTGCTGAGTCAGATAATTTTCAAATTAAGGAAAAAAATTTTAAAAGATATTTTGTGTTGTTTAGAATACATATATATACATTTTAAAGTTTATCTTCATTATTAACATTTTATCCATCTTTTTCTTAAGCCTTGACAATCAAAACGATAACTAAAACCCTGATGTTTAGCTTTTGTGGATTTCCATAGTATTAATACGCATCCCATGTCTGATTTCAAGTTACTAACATGATGTTACTGAAAGAACATCTGGGAAGAGGAGTACAATAGCACACCATTTTATAGTATTTCCATCATACAGGTAAATTATGTGTCTATAAATCAATAGCATACATAATTGTAAAATGTAAAATAATTAGTGAGAATTCTGAGTATTTATTATCTTTCTATTTTGATATAAAGCATTTAATTTTATGCTTATGTAGTTTAAGTTTTAAAATGGCTGTGTTTAACATGAGCTCACAAATTTCCTGACATTTTAACAAGTGGCTCTTTGACAGCCTGAGTGAACCAGCTGCATCGCACCACTGCTAATGTCACTGTCAGAGCCAGAGTATTGGGCTAATTTTGGTTTATAAGGGGATTTCAATTTTCTCAAGCCAAATTATCAAGAATAAAAAAGACTTTAGGTTTTTCCATGTTGAGATTTATTTACCTCTTCCTTTATACCCTCATAGAGGATAGCACTGGGTATATTTAGTTTCTTGTTCTCCTCTACTTCCTTCTTACATTTTACATCTTTTGTTCTTTGTAAATAATTTTCCTGAAGTAGTAAGCTATACATAGACAAGTAAATGTTGCAATAGTGACTCCAGTAGCAAAAGACAATGGTGGTGTCAGAGAATAGTCCTTGGTCGCAGAACCTTCCCAGGGCATGAAAGCCTTCGTATCCTTGCAACCCCTGATTGGGGTTAGGATGGCCTGTTAGGTCTTGTAAAACAAACTTTCAGGAGGGTGGCAACATGTTTCTCCGGTTCATGAATTGTTTCTTCTGATATCTGGCAATGTCAAGGCTGTGGCCGTCCACTCCACAGGAGATTTTAATTGAGTTTTCTGAGGCTCTCCTCTTGCAAATGCTTGGCATAGTAGGTAGAAACTGCTGATCTGGACCACTTTCTTTTGCCATGTGTATAGTTTGAAATCCCTTCCCGAGAGGAAGAGACCACTCTTACCAGTAGCCATTGGCTCTTCCCTTCTTAGCAGGCATAGACCCCCCTTCCTACTCTTGCAGTTGCAAGACAACCTCTTCTCCTATTGCTAGGGGTGACATCTGTGAATGATCTCATGGAGCTCAACCTGAGGTTTTCTTTGTATGTGTATAATACTTTTATTCCATCAGCAAAATCTGTTAGTCTGACCCAATGTGATAGGCAAAGAAGGTTAACAAGCGTGAATTGGGAAATATAAAATACAATTAGGAATGATATAGAGGGGATTTGTAAAAACGATTTTTGACAAGGAAAACCAGCACTATGAACTTTTTTTCTTTAAGCTGTGTTGAATTTATGGCAATTAAGTGAAACTAAAGTACTTTACTGTTTTAGAAACTTAAATGACAAGAAAACAGCCTCAGGAGACTTCTTTGATCCTTTTCGATCTTAGAAACAATTTAGATGCAGAAAAAAATAGACCTAATTAAGAGAATTCACAAACTCTGTCTTTTTCTTTCATTCAAATGAGATGTCAGTGTGTCTAGAAAAGCAGTTTGGTGAGTTTTCTCTTGCCTATTACCATGGTTGTTATCCCATACTCTTAGAACATAACACTTTTCTCCTATAGCCTTGAGGTCTAGTTTCAGCCCTGTTGTCTTAGAGCCAAAAAGTAATACATAATTTTTCAGTATATATTGCTTTCATTTAGAGTGCTGAGTCAGGCACAGCAGCTGATTCAAAACTAGAAGTGAGGGCTAGCAAGGTCTAGGAAAGGTTTGAGAACCAAGTCTCGGATCAAGGTATGTGGATAATTCAGAACCAGGAATGGATGAAGAAGATGGCAAAGAATTTGCCAAGCCACAGGAACAATCCCCACAAAGTGAGAATTTATTAGTAAGAAAGGGTCTTCCATAGGGCCTGCCTTGGATGAAAGGCCATGTATTTAGATGTTCCAATGATTGTGTGCCTCGTGAGATGGCCAGTCCCAGGACAGCAGTGGGGAAGCTGTGTCTTTTCCTAAGTTCTGGTGATCTTGACAAACAGAACTCAGTTACAACAGAACCTTTTAGGAAATGGTTCAATATTATCAACATTACGACATTTCCTAATCTATGGTTGTCAATTTAGGGGCTTGCAAAATACTTGGTGGGATCACATTATTAAAGACAGAATGCCATATTTTAAAGTGAGTACATAGGCCATTAATTTTTTTTCCTATTCAAAACAAATCAGTATGAAGGATGCTGAGGATGGACCTAGTGAACATGTGAGCGAGCTTATTAAGACGCTGCTCATGATTCTATTACTCAAATAATTTATTTATCAGCCAAACACCTCTTTCCCTTGTGGTTGTGTAATTAAAAATGATTTTTATTCTTGCTCACATATTTTAAAATTTGTACCCATCATAAATTGTTGGTTAAATATGAGATCATAATGAACATTGATGCTGAAACATGGGTATAATTGTGTAGATTAATTTCAAGATGATCTTCACTAAAGATCAAGATGATAAAACTTCTTTTAACTTTCAGTTATTTAATGGAAATTCTTATAGGTTTTGAGTTCTTAACTAATGTTTGCAAGAAACTGTGATGATGATTTTATCCACTTTATTGGGAACAAAGATATGCCAGCAATACATTATTTGTGGAGAGGGTTTATAAGTAAAAATCTAAAGCCTTTTTTTTCCATTAATTTAAAACTAAAATGCAAAACTTATGAAGGAGTCTATCTTACTGCCATAATATTTAGTTAAATTTCAGTCTACATTTACATATACGTATATAACTTTTGCACATACCTATATTCATGTGTAAAGTTATATAATATATATTCTGTAGTCTCCAAATCATATATGACATATGTCATTGTAACTTTTTTTTGGTAAACTGTTTTATATTACAGAATTAATGAGACTTAGGTGAAACTCTTCATATATTATGTTTATTATTAATGATAATAGGGCTTTTATAATACAGTCAATATTATTCCAATCTAAAATAAAAGTGAGTCTTTATTTAAAGTGATTATTTAATAATATACCTCTCAGTAGTTAAAAAATGTCTTACAAGGGTTTTGGAAGGTTTATTTCTGTGGAAGGAGTTCATAGTAGGTTATATCATGCTGTAAATTCTGAGATACAATATCGAAGCCGAAGGAATCCTTTAAGAACATCTAGATAGTCCCCTGAGTTGCATAGGTGAGGAATAATGCAACTGAAACCTCAGGCATTTGTACATGACACAGACCAAATGTGCCCGGGACACTGCCATGCATTGTGAAAGTCTGAGATATGACTTGTTAATAGCACAGATGGCATTCACAAAATCTTTCTTTCTGTGTTTTTCTCTTCTATAAACAGCATGTGACAAAATTCATTGTTTTTGTAAGAAACACTGAGCAGGAAGCATCAACAAAATTAAATCTTCTGGCTTGAAAAATAGGGACCAACCTCTTCGTTAGTGGATGCGATCCTGCAAACAATGAATGGAGAGCCAACTTAGTGTCAAGTGGCAAATAAATACATTATTTGAGAACAATTTTAAAAATGAATATATTAAAAAAATTATCTGGTAAGTATAAGTATCAAGTAAGGAAGGGTTAGTTTGAACTTTTATTCTGTAGTTTCTTTTTTAAAGTTTTATTTTAAATTCTGGGGTACATGTGCAGATCTTGTAGGATTGTTGCATAGGTATATACATGTCATGGTGGTTTGCTGCATCCACGCCCCCGTCATCTACATTAGGTATTTCTCCTAATGTTATCCCTCCCCAATCCTCCCACACCCTGCTATCCCCCCAACATGCCCCACTGTGTGATGTTCTCCTCCCTGTGTCCATGTGTTCTCATTGTTCAACTCCCATTTATGAATGAGAACATGCGGTGTTTGGTTTTCTGTTCTTTTGTCAGTTTGCTGAGAATGATGGTTTCCAGCTTCATCCATGTCCCTGCAAAAGATATGAACTCATCCTTTTTTTGTGGCTGCATAGTATTCCATGATGCATATGTGCTACATTTTCTTTATCCAGTCTATCATTGATGGGCATTTGGGTTGGTTCCAAGTGTTTACTATTGTAAAGAGTGCCACAATGAACATACGTGTGCATGTGTCTTTACAGTACAACAATTTATAATGCTTTAGGTATACACCCAATAATGGCATTGCTGGGTCAAATGGTATTTCTATTTCTAGGTCCTTGAGGAATCACCACATTGTCTTCCACAATGGTTGAACTAATTTATACTTCACCAACAGTGTAAAAGCATTCCTATTTCTCCACATCCTCTCCAGCATCTGTTGTCTCTAGATTTTTTAATGATGGTCATTATAAATGGCATGAGGTGGTATCTCAATGTGGTTTTGATTTGCATTTCTCTAAAGACCAGTGATGATGAGCTTTTTTTCATATGTTTGTTGGCTGCATAAATATCTTCTTTTGAGAAGTGTCTGTTCATATTCTTCACCCAATTTTTGATGGGTTTTTTTTTTCTTGTAAATTTGTTAAGTTCTTTGTAGATTCTGGATATTAGCCCTTTGTCAGAGGAGTAGGCTGCAAAAAATTTTTTTCCCATTCTGTTGGTTGTGGTTCACTCTAAAGATAGTTTCTTTTGCTATGCAGAAGCTCCTAAGCTTAATTAGATCACATTTGTCTATTTTGGCTTTTGTTGCCATTGCTTTTTGGTGTTCTAGTCATGAAGTCCTTGCCTGTGCCTATGTCTTGAATGGTATTGCCTAGTTTTTTTCCTAGGGTTTTTACAGTGTTAGGTCTTATGTTTAAATCTTTAATCCATCTGGAGTTAATTTTTGTATAAGGTGTAAGGAAGGTTCCAGTTTCGACTTTCTGCATATGGCTAGCCAGTTTTCCCAACACCATTTATTAAATAGGGAATCCTTTCCCAATTGCTTGTTTTTGCCAGGTTTGTCAAAGATCAGATGGTTGTAGACGTGTGACGTTACTTCTGAGGCCTCTGTTCTGTTCCATTGGTCTATATCTCTGTTTTGGTACCAGTACCATGCTGTTTTGATTACTGTAGCCTTGTAGTATAGTTTAAAGTCAGGTAGTGTGATGTCTCCAGCTTTGGTTTTTGTTTTTGTTTTTTGTTTTTTTTTTTGCTTACAATTGTCTTGGCTATGTGGGCTCTTTTTTGCTTCCATATGAAGTCTAAGGTTTTTTTTTTTTTTTTTTTTTTTTATACATTTATTTGAATAAGGTCAGTGGTAGCTTGATGAGGATAGCATTTAACCAGTAAATTAATTTGGGCAGTATGGCAATTTTCATGATATTGATTCTTCCTAACCATGAACATGGAATGTTTCTCCATCTATTTGTGTCCTCTCTTATTTCGTTGAGCAGTGACTTGTAATTCTCCTTGAAGAGGTCCTTTACTTTCCTTGTTAGTTGTATTCCTAGGTATTTTATTCTCTTTGCAGCAATTGTGAATGGCAGTTCATTCTTGATTTGGCTCTCTTTAAGTCTCTTATTGGTGTATAGTAATGCTTGTGATTTTTGCACATTGATTTTATATCCTGAGAGTTTGCTGAAGTTGCTTATCAGTTTCAGGAGATTTTGGGCTGAGACGATGGGGTCTTGTAAATATACAATCATGTCATCTGCAAATAGAGACAATTTGACTTCCTCCTTTCCTATTTGAATACCCTTTGTTTCTTTTTCTTCCCTGATTGCTCTGGCTAGAACTTCCAATATTATATTGAATAGGAGTAGTGAGAGAGGGCAACCTTGTTTAGTGCCAGATTTCAAAGGGAATGCTTCCAGTTTTTGCCCATTCAGTATGATATTGGCTGTTGGTCTGTCATAAATAGCTTTTATTACTTTGAGATATGTTCCGTTGATACCTAGTTTATTGAGAGTTTTTAGCATAAAGTGCTGTAGAATTTTGTCAAAGGCCTTCTCTGCATTGATTGAGATAATCATGTGGTTTTTGTCTTTGGTTCTGTTTATGTGGTGAATCATGTTTATAGACTTGAGTATGTTGAACCAGCCTTGCCTCCCTGTGATGAAGCCTACTTGATCATGGTGGATAAGCTTTTTGATGTGCTGTTGCAATCGGTTTGCCAGTATTTTATTGAAGATTTTTGCATCTATGTTCATCATGGATATTGGCCTGAAGTTTTCTTTTCTTGTTGAGTCTCTGCC